>QAXH01005897.1:0-28288 GCA_004335635.1 Chloromonas sp. AAM2
ACACACACACACACACACACACACACACACACACACACACACACACACACACACACACTCATACATACTGTATGCTGACACACACTGGTTCCAGTGTCAGTCCCAAAATTGTCCCAGCACTGGCAAACTTCGTTTTTTGCTTGCTATATCTAAGGGTGTTAGCGTGCCTCATGCCTGCTCTTGTTGGCAAGGTGCACTGATCGAGTATCTGGATTCTGTTACCACTAGCGTCGAGTTTGAAGTTCTGTTAGGGGTGCCAAAGAAAGGACCAGAAGTTGATGTCAAAAAGCTGGACGGTTGTAACCGCACAACATGCAAAGGCCCGGCATTGGTTTCGCAGCCTCGTCTGAATTGCATTGGCTCCACGAACACCTCATGCAAAATTGTTCGGTCACGGGACCAAGTTGATGTAAGCCATCCATGCTTCCATCAAGTTGACTTGCAGGAGCGCTTTGGCGATGGCGCTGCGGATACATGTTTTGTTGTACAAGAACTTCTTTGTGCCCGGAGAGCGGGTCTCCTGCACTGTGCAGGTGATTTGTCTTTAACTAGCCTCGTCCAATTCTGCTCGCCGGCCCACCCGATCACCATCATCTCTTCTGAACCGTGCAGGTGTACAACGATGGCAAGGACAGCGCGGTAGCAGCACAGGTCAAAGAGCTACAGTTCTCTTCTACGGGCATAGAACGCACGGACACGCATTGGATCAAGCACTTGCATCGCAACGAGATTCCTGCTGATGCATCCACAGAGCCTCGGGTGAGCAATCCAATGCTAGCCAAGCCCAGCTATCTACAAACTTCAAACAGGCTCTGCATTCCATGCTCAAGCAGTAGTGCTGCACGCCCATGCATCTTTCTAATACCATTATCCCTCGCCTCAGCTGCATGCGACACTAAATTCCTGCACAAGTCGGAAGATGCTGAATCAAGTCATTTCTGGGTCCCATGCTTATCAGCCTCAGATGCACGCTGAGCGGGCATGCACATTTTTGCCATGCACACCCACACTTTCCTGTGCAAACAATGTGAGATGAGCAACAGTTCAGGCAAAACAACCCGAATTGCCATGGCGCAACATGAAGACCACGGCAGGCTAAGCACCATACAACAGAGCAGGCGACAAGGGTAAGAGGCACATGCATTGTGCAAGCACGCCTGCCCCATGTTTTTCCCGGCATCTGTGCAGAAACGCACACGCAACATCTACAAGACCGTGTCGGTGCCCTTGCTCCAAGACGCAGCCATATCAACCGGGTCAGCACATCAATTCCATGTCAGGTAGGCGCCAGGCAGCCTACTCAGTACGTAACAGGGGTGACAGCTTGTGTGAGCAGGTCAACAGCACAAGGCATGGGCGTTGGAGCAAGCCGTGGCAGCTCTGTAGGCCCGCTCTTTGCCCACCAGGTTGAGCCATGCATACCAATGCCAACTGTTGGTCTGCGGTTACTTAGCATCAGCTGTGCCGTTCAATACATTCAGACGTAGCATTGGGAGGGCATGCATCATGCTGTGCCGTACCACTTCATCAGCCCATGCAATTAAATGTATGCAACCCGATGCCAGCATGTACCGGCTCTTGCACACACAGGTGCGCACACACTCACTTGTCACTGCCATCATGTGCTGGGTGAGACGTTGTGCGCAAACTGTGGTCGATGAATGGCACATGGCTGACTTCCGTGGCTGCAGGTTTCGCCTCCCTCTTAGCCTGCCCCCGACCTTCAAGGGCCAGTCATGCAGGTTCAGCTACATGCTGGAAGTCAAGGCAATCTATTCTCAGCAGCTTGCAGGTGACAGGAACGCAAACACTATACCACAGGCACACCAGCTGTCGCTCAAAGGCTGAATTCAGCAGGACTGATTTCATGTGACATTAGCCACGGCTGGCGCACAAAATATAGAGGGTCACAGAGTAGCACAGAGCAGGCGACCATCATGCAGCAGATGGTAGCATCTCTGCAGTGCTACAAGGCGTATCCACTGCAACACAGTAGCCCACACCGCATGTGCCTAAGCACTCCCAGATAAATCATGACTGGTGCCTCAATTCCACGTGTGCGTGATGCTATGTGCGCCATGAATACCACGATACTGAAGTTTGCACTGTCGCCTTGCCCGTGCTGCAGGCTCCATTTCACCCACCAGCTATGAGACGGTGGCAAGCACTGTCCTGACCGTCTGGCCACCAGCCATGAACTCCAGTGGGCAGTTGCTTGGCTCTGCTCCCAGCGGCCAGCTGTCACTGGGCCAGCCGCTTCGCTCTGCCACCAGCCAATCACTGGCCCAGCAGCAGCAAGCGCAGCAACGCCAGCAGTCAGGTGCGCACATGGTGCATGCATGCCCGTGTCAACCACATGGCCAGAAACCATCAGCTAATAGTTGCAAGTGTTGGTATGCAGCACTACCCTGTGATCCTTATATCAACATCAACGCATACAGTTGCAGCTATGCACTTGTTTGTCCATCAAATGCTTTCGTCAGTGCTTTTGTCTATGTTTTGTTGATCTATTGTCTAGTTTATGCCTATCCAGGGTCGGTAGCCGATGGTTTAAACCAGGAGCCTAGCCAAGCTTTGGGCAACCATGTATGGGCACCGCCTGACGACCGATCCGCCCGCAGCAGCAGCACAGGTGACGGCGGGAGGGACATTCGAACTGAATGCACCAGCAGTCCTTTGCAACGCAACTATGTTGATGTTGTGTGTGGACTTTGAGCCAGCTTCTGTTCAACATGTCGGACGATCCAGACGTGAAAAGACACTCACTCACTCACAGGGGAGCCTGCGGCGAGCCGGTTGGGGACACCGTTTGCCCTGCCCGGCAACGGCCCTGCAGCAGACGGCACAGCGCTGCCACCTGTGGTGGACTACCCCTTGAGACAGAACATCAAAGTCAGGTGGAAGGTGAGGAGCTGTCAGCATGTCTGGGATGAACCTGTGCTAGGCAGGATGGTGCCGCCAAATGACTTGCTTGACGAAGTACAGGTGACCGGGGGCACTGGATGAAGTTTGGGTATGTAGCCAGACACGGGCTGTGTAGGTACTGTTCAATACCCTGGCACACATGTACCTCAAGTCTACCCTCTTAAGTTGACCCTGTCCTCAGGTCTCCCCGGACTACATACAACAAGTGTTAGCGGTCGTGTGGATTGCAGTCCTCCTCAGTTCGTGTGCTTTACAGATCTCTGGCCCAACATCCTGGTCTGTGACTTGCCCATGACTGGGCGCTCCGCACCTTCAATGCGCACACCCACATACCACCTACGCAGCATGTGATTTGCCCTTGCATGTGCATGACACATTGCAGGAGGTGCCGGTAGACTACTCCCTGCTCCAAGGCCAGTTGAACATAGTGCTGCCGCACGCCACTGCCCCCGATTCCCCGTCACGAACTGTACCCATAAGCCCCAGCCCCAGCCCCAGCACTTCCAACCACTCCCTCTCCGGCGGACCAGTCATAGTCCAACACCGACACCACCATTACGACCCCAGGCAGCCCCAGTCGCACTCACATCATGACGGCTTAGTCAATCTGACCACCAACGCAACCAGCACAATGCAAGCAATTAGATCGACTCATTCCATGGCTCTGGAGCCACAGCTACATCATCGGATCAGCAGCGGGTGAGAAACGTGTCTGTTTGCTCTGAGCACGTGGCACCAGCAGTACAACTGCATTTCATAACACCGCCTCACATGTTCACCATAAGCAATAACCACCACTCCAACAGTCTCACACTCTACACCCTCCAATCCAACAGTCCAAGACCCAGTATGCGCTTGTGATCATAGGCACAGACTCCGCTGCAAGGAACAATGCACACATTACAACCAGTACAACACTAAGCTGGTGTTGTAGCAGCGAGCCTTCACTGCCTGTGTGTGCCCTTTAGACGCCCTTGCGCGCTCGGGGATCAGAATCGTTACTCCAAAGTTCCTGTCCGGATGCAGAAATATGGCCGGGCCCGTTATCAATGCGCCCCAGGAGCCGGTGTCCCCCGCAGTGGTTGCCGCTGCCGCTGCGTTGGAACAGTACCGTGCGAGCGCACGGTTGGCCGCAGTCACCAGGGGTCAGCTGCTGGGTCACACGGGCTCCTCATCAGGCGCACTGCTGCAATCAGGCTCATCCTCCTCATCGTCATCAGGTGGGGATCAGCATGGATTTGATTTTCGTTTCCGGGCGGTGCTTGAATCATTGATGCCTAGAGGCATGGGTGGGATGTAGTAATCTAGGGACTTGTTGGCAACCAGACCGAGACCAACGTGCTTGAGTACACCGCACAAAGTGTAAGGTTAGAAGGGCCTCCTCATTGTCCTCGGGTGGGGGCAGCATGGAGTAGTCACTGTTCAAGGGCAGGCGGCTTCAGATGGTGTGTAGTGGCTGACATGCATGCAATTCCGAGTGGTTGATTGGTGCAGCACATCGTCTCCAGGTGGGAGCAGCATGGAGTAGCCACTGTCAGTGAGCAGGCGGCTGCAAATGATGCTTAGTGGCCAAATTGCATGCCGAATAGGTGCAGCATTTCATGGACGTCTCGCTGCACGTCTCTGCGGTGTGACCCCACAGCGATGTGACGGGTTGAATTTTTCAATGTGACACTGCGAATAACGCGTGATGAATAACGCGTGCTGAGTGCAGGTGACGAAGGAGGTGGGAGGGATGAAGTGGGGGCACGACGGGCCGATTGGCAGCGGCGGGGCAGCGGGACAGGCGGCCGCTCAGCCAGGCTGCAGAGTGCCCTCAGCTTGAATGACTCCATCGCAACTCGCAATGCACCGTCTGTGTTTGGCCACACGTTCAGTCTGCAGCTAAGGGAGCACACAATCCTAAGGATACTGCTGCAGGTGAGATCAATAATCATGGGTAGCTCAGGAGGCATCCATACAAGAAACCCAAAACTGCTTTTGGGCCTCCGGCCAAGGGGGACAGTTCCCTCTGCCCAAACATTATGAGGCCATGAAAGGGTCCATCCGGCAGCTCTTGATGGTGGTTGTGCGGGCGAACATAGGTTGCAAGGCAAGAAGAGCTGGGTTGATGGTAATGATGGAAACAATGACAGCTCCAGGTAAGGTGGTGCACATGTCAAAGGTCTGTGGGATCGTTCCACTTGGCTTCCTTTTGGCCTGGATCACGTGAAAATCACAGAGTTCTTGTACCGCCTGGTCATAACTGCATTGTTTGTTGACACCGGACGCGCCCTGCTGTTCAGGCTCCCTTGGACAGCCCGCTGCAGCCCGGTGCGAGCTTTGGAGGGTTGATCGAGTTGCGTCCCGGCGGCCTGGTCACGCCCCCCGCCATGCTCTGCCACCACCTCACCGTACTGTTGGAATCCGAGGAGGTGAGCCAATGTTGGATGATAGCTGTTTGTGCACATGCAATGCTTGTTACAGCCTAATTGGTACTCTGTCACAGCCAATGTAAATCAGGCTAGGCAGTAGCGCTGTCATGCGTGTGCAAGGGGTTAGGGATGAGCCTAGGGATTATGTGAGTAGGTGAGCACATGGTTCAGTTCGTGCACATGTTGATTGTTTGTGCACATGCATGGCCCATGTTGATTAGGGCAGGCAGTGGTGCTGTCATACGTTGCCGGCATCAGCTATGCCATACATACTTTTGGGTTGAAGGGCTAGCAGGCCTTGAGATGAGGCCGTTGAGGGGGCCGAGTATGCATGCGCTGTGCTGGCTGTGCAGGGGTGTTGTCGCCGCAATCTAGCCACCCTGTATCCCATTTCACACTGTTACAGGCATCATTGCACTCTTCTGTCTTCCTTGTGACATTTATGCACTGAGACTGCTCGTGCATGTGGTCGTCCTGTGTGTGAGGCATGGACTGCCGTGGGGTGGGAGCAGGCACAAGAGGGGAGGGATTCCAACCCGTTCAACCTACACGTGAAGGGGATTGCGACACACCAGGACAGTAGTGGTGGTGGTCAACCCCTCGAGGTGCTATCCTGACCACAAACCGATATGTAGCAACAGGGTTGACAGGTCACGGTCGTTATTCTCACTCTGACGTCAGAGAATAAACTCCCTGGTCACGAGCAAGGCCAGAGCTGTGCCAGCCACAGGGAGGTTGAGGAGCTTGAATACCTGCTCAGGCGCAGGTGGCTGGCCTATTTCTTGTTCAAACTCGAGATGTGCAAGAGGCAGTTATCTTGTAAAGTGGCCAACTGGGTGTGCACAACGCCTCGATATTTGCTCAAATCCTGTGCGCCTTGCTTGGCAGGTTGTGGATGCAGACCACAGTGCACGTGGTGGGTCACGTCGACCGGGAGTGATGCGTCGATTACACTGTGAGCATCAAGAGCTCACGTCTGATCTGGCGGTAACAAACTTCCTGTTCTCCATCCCGGCCGGTGCCACACCCTCATTTGAGACACCCATGGTGTCCCTCAGGTATGGTCAAGGGTACACTGGTCAGGGTGGACAACTATAAGTTGCATGTGGACAGTAGTGGCACACAGACGGTACATGTAGTCCTGCCTTGTGCTGAAAGTGAACACGACTGTTTAATGTGGTGACACGTGACATGACCGCACGCAACACTTGAGAAGAGACATTGACAGGTTGCAAATGGGGACAAGGTTCACATGTGGCCTATCCGCACACCTTCCATGTGCCAGCTTGCGCATGCAGGGTAGTTTGCCTCTGTGATTTGAATGTGTGAGTTGAAATGAGCATGGAACCGTGACATGGCTATGCAGCGAGGATTCACATGGGGCCAGTGACAGCCTTCTGTTCCTTCCTCTGCAGATGGGTTCTGCACTTCGAGCTCATGATTGGGGCTCCTTTGCCTCTCATGGGCGCCAGTACGGGCACCGCAGCCAAGGCTACTCCGGCATTCGAGCAGATGCTGTGGTCCTTGCCCTTGCACGTACAAACTCCAATCTGATGTACGGAGTTGAGATGCAAATGAGTATGTTCTGGTACACGGAGCTGTGGCAGTAGCCCTTGCGCCTCAAGTGATGTATTCAAATGTTCAAGTGATGTAATGTCAACAAGGGCTCCCGAGAATTTCGATTTGCTTCCGAACGTTTTTGGTTGTTTGTCCCGGACGCGTCACATCATCGTCTCGCACGCGCACATTGTAATTTACCATACATTCAGCGCTTGTCTGAATGTATCAACGCTTTCGCTCGCCGCGGCATGTGATGCAAGCGCGAACCCGGTGAACGCAATGCTGGGCCACTGTGAACACGAGGGCAGGCTAAGGCCATGGCTGAGGTTGACGATTATGATGCGGAAGCAGAGCTGGAACGAGAACTCGCGGCACTGCGGCTTGGAGATGCACACACATCATTTGAGCTGTACCTGGAGGGCGCAGGTGCAGTGCATGCGCTCAATGCAACTGTGCTGTGCCTTGTGGGGCTTGTTGTTCTTGCATGTGGACCTTAGACCTTCAAGTTTGCATGTGTCTATGCCATGGTCGTAGACAACTGGTTCAATCTAGCCCATGCACGCATCATGGCATGGTTTTCCTGCACGCAGGCGAGCTACCCGAAGCAACTAGCTCAGTCCATGATGGGGATGTTGATGAGGACGATGAACCTCAATCTTTGCGAGCGCTCAAAGATGCCCTCAACAAACGCGACCAGCAATGTGATGAGTTCTTGCTAGAGCTTCGGGCTGCCTCTCACAGCCATGCAAGCATACCAAACCCTGACCTGCAAATCCAGAGCAAGCAAGTCACACCAGGCCAGACAATTCCAGAGACCAACCAGGTTACCCGGGACGAGCTGTCCAGCCCCATACAACAGCCAAGCGACAAGCCGCAAGAACAGCAGGGAGGCGATGGCGATGCACAAGGGCCAGTGACAGTCAGTGGTACGCAGGTTCACAATGGTGGCTGCACTGAGGTGCAGGAAGGAGATTTAGGCACTGCCAAGGGCGAAGCAGCAGTGCTTGCGCCTGCAGCGACAGTGGCAGAAGCAGTGGCAGCGCTGCAGCAGCTGGTGGCACAACCCCCGGCTGGTCCAGCAGCAGGTAGCGGGCAGCTGGCAGCTGGTGCAGCTGCTGGTGTGGCTGCAGAGCGGCCTGATGCAGGGGCTAGGCTGGAGCAGTTGCTGTGGGAGCGGCGTGTGATGAATGAGGCAGCGGAGGGGGTGGTGTTGCAGCGGGACACGGAGAGGCAGCGGCAGCGGGAGCAGGAGCAGGGCCGCCTGGAGCAGGAAAGCATGGCTGCGCAGGTGTGTGTTGGTGTGTTCACCTTTGTATGTTCACAGAGTTGTGTGTTGTGTGTGCGGGCTTTGGCATGGCATACCGCACGATAAGGAGATGAGTGCACAGGCGAGTGCGCGCGCAGTGCCGTGCTATTCATCATTTCGTGCTCGCCCTGAATGTGACCACTAGGTCGGCAGGTGCACACAAGCTAATCCTGAACGGCACAGATGAGCCATTCATGCAAGACCGCACAATGTAATGACGGATTCTGGGGAAAACGGCTGCGTCAAAACCTGCCCGCCTTTACATTACATGGTGACTGCCAAGCACGGGATCATGTCAGCTTACAAGGATGTCAGCTTACAGGGATGTCAGCTTGCGTACCTGTGGGTCAGATTTCAGGTTTCCCCACCTCTGAGCATACACCAGCATCATGTGCTGGACGAATGGTCTCCGATTCGCAGGCTTTGAATGTTCCCCACAGCCATACGTTAAACCCAGTATGTAATGACTGCATGCAGGCTGCAGCAGACGTTTCTGCCCAGCAGCTGGCGGCTGCATGTGCCCAGGCGCTGCAGGCGCTGGAGGCCCAGCAGCAGGCGCTGCAGCAGGCGGTGCTGGAGCAGCAGCAGCGGGAGCAGCAGGAGCTGGAGCGGCAGCAGGCGGAGCGCAAGAGGGTTGAAGACCTCTTGACACGGCAGGTATGGGCCTTCATCTACCGACCGCGGCCATCTGTATACCGGCGGCAGAACATTGCAGGCATGCAGGAGTAGAGAAGACAGCGTGTTTATCAAGCCTTGTCTGACTGGTGCATGCCAGAAACCGAGCACTCAATGCCAGTCTTGAGGAGATGCGATGCCCAGATTGTGGGAAGTGGTGCTCTGCTTGTGGGGGTTTGCGCTGCATTGGCAGCATGAGTGTGCGGCAACATGGCCTGGTATGCAAGCCTCGTATGCTGTGCATAGTAGCACCATGGGTCATGCAGTACATTCAGCAGCACCGGTGTGCTTCCCCCCTTTCAGAGTCACGGCTCTCCATTGCCCCATTGGTCTAGTCTCAGGCGCTGTCCGTGCGCATGCAGGCTGCTGCAGCACAAGCCCGTGAGGCCGCACAGCAAGCTATGCAGCAGGAAGCACAGCAACACATGGCAATGGATCTGCGCCGGCGTGTGGCAGCGCGCTGCATCTTGTGTACATGGCGCATGTACCGTGTCAGCACGCAACGGGCGCAGCGGTTGCAGGCTGTGATTGGGTTGCAGACAGGCTGGCGAGCGAGGTAAGCAGGCAAGCATGATTGTCGCAGTCGCAGCACTTCATTGGGATTGCCATGTCACACCAAACCGCATGTGCAATCAGCATCTGTTCATCGCTACCAAGTGTGATGCAGCGGCATGCATGGACCCTCCTGTGACCCTATGCTGGTGGATATATATGCAATGGTCAGGCTAGCCACTGGACAAGTCAGCTAATGTGGGCACACGGCATCATACCTATGTTCTGCACAATTCCTACAGCTGCTGTCAGCTGTGGCACCTGTGGCGTGTTGCCTTCGTGGGTGTGCTGTTATACATTGGGAACGCTTTGTCACGTGTTAGGATGGGTAAATTGTAGCTCAAAACAGGGGTTCCAAGCCCTCTGCAGCAATCTCTTGGTGTGAAGCCACCGCCATGACGACAGTACTCATCATCCATATCTCCTTGCTCTTGTCTCGACCAGGCAAGCCCGAGGGTCGCTGCACTCGCTCCAGCTGTGGCGTGACACTGAGCGCCGGTTGGAGGCAGCGGCCCTGTGCGGCTCACCCGAGGAGCTCCAGAGGGCTGCGGATCTAGCCACGCAGCTAGGTGGGTGCAGGGATGTGTGCGAGTCAGCTGGGGGACCACACGCTGGATGGTATGCAGACTGAGGCATGTGTCAAGTCCGGGACACCAGTTGGCTGTGACCAATACTGCACACTGAACTGTAACGAGACTGGCACCGATTGCGTCCAATTGGTCTGCCGTGATGGCCCTGGGCTGCGCTGTATCCTGTCATGTGCTCAGTCAACCATTTGGGCGCGACATGCTGCCAGGTATCACCAGGTCAGCACGCGGTCACGCCACGTCATCACACGCAGTTGCGTTACATCGCCGCTTTCTGCCACACACTGCTGTACACCACAGGCCTTGCCAGAACCGATGCATCTATACTGAGCACTTCAGCAGGTGGTAACTCCCTGCACTGCACTGCTGCATACCACAGGCCTTGCCACCACCGACATCCACAGTCGTGTAGCAGCAGCCCGACAGCGCTCTCACCAGGCCGTGTCAGCCCTGCAGCAGGCAGCCAGCGAGGGCAGTGCACCGGCATTCAAACAGGCCCTGGCAGAGGCCCAGCGTCTGCCACACCTGGCAGGAGAGGTTGAGGCTGCCACTGAAGCGTTTGAAAAACGCAGGAACGCTGCTCTGTCCGCCCTGCAGGCCGCTGCAGCCGATCAGCCCATGCAAGTGAGTCCCCCTGCATCCTGCATTCGCAGCCTCCATAGCATGACAGACAGCTTGTTCTTATTAGGAGACTTAGCTCAACAGCGAACATCTGCAGCACTTGCCGCCACAATCATACTTGCTTGCATTGCCTTAGCTGAATCATGTGGCAAGCTGGCATTACAATGCATACAAGTTTAGCGTTGAGAGTTGAACCTTGCCCGTTGAGGAAACAAAGCAAGAGCGGTCATGCTCATCAATGTTCAGCCCTATCCCCCACTGGGCTTACCTCTCCTTGCACGGCCTTATACGCTTCTCAGGACGTTGCGCGGGCCCTGGACACTGCTGCCCAGCTAGGCATCGACGCCCCTGCGCTCTCTTCGCTTCTAGAAGCAGCCCGCAGCCGCGATGCAGCACTGCGCACTCAGCTGTCACAGGCTGTCGCCGCGCAGCAGTTTGAATCTGTGGCGTTTGCTGAGCTCGCAGCACGGGGCGCACAGCTCGGCCTGCAGGGTGACGTGGCAGCGGCTCAGACGGTGGTGAACAAGAGGCGCAGGCAGCTGGCTGCACGACTTGCGGGTCCTGCAGCTGGTGCTGATGCACAGACTGTGGCAGGTGGGAAGGGGGGTGCGTGCGCGTTTTTTGAGGTTTGATCGCATTATACATGGTCAGTTCAGGCCTGAGGGGCAGCAACGAAGCTAAGAACAGGTTGAAAGAGTCAAGTACCACCTCACTTAGTGGCAGCGGTTGCACAGCCGGTGCCAGTGCACAGACGGTGGCAGGTGTGTGTGTTGCTCACAGCCAGTTGCTACTGCTAGCAGGTTTACTTGGCGTGCATCAGGCATCATTACCATATCATTGTGTACGAATTGACGATGCCAATATTGTTGTTGTCTGATGTTCAGTGGGCAGGAAGCTGAAGCCACACATGGCATTTGCATCCACATGTTGTCGTTTGATGCTTTGGTGTCTGGCCTGCGGACACGATCGCCATGTCTGCTGATCTGCCCTGCAAATGGCTCGTCTGATTAGCCACACCCTTGCTGCTGCCAATGACCCACGTGATGCTAACGGTGTTTTGTGCATCCCCTCGTACCCCCTCGTGTGCCCAGCTGACTGCTGATGTGATGTTGGTGGTTCATAGAGTAATGGTATCCTTGCGTCCTGCGGGTCAAAGCACAGGACAGCACTTCTTGGGTGTTGTCAGGCCATGCCAATCAGTGCATGCCCGGCTGTCCATCTCGAGGGCTACACGCAGAGTTGTTGCATCCCTGAGCAGGTTTAGTCATGGACTGGACCAAGCAAAACAAGCCATTGGAATGCACGCAGGGCTGATATTTGAGGCTCGCATGCTTGGCATGACTTCTGAGGCGGAAGCTCTGTCCCTGCAGCAGGGCCGCAGGCAGGCAGCTGCAGAGGAGGCGCTCATGGCTGCAGCTACCCAAGGCACTCCGGACGATTTGCAGGTCAGAGGCCAGGTGGCACTGTGGCATTTACCAGCCACAGCCAGCTGAGCATGCAGCCACCTTGATATCCTGCAGAGATTCAAAACAATGCAAGGGTGGAAGCAATGCTCATACAGGGTCTGAAGTGGACATGAATCTGGGTGGTTCTAGGCCCAGTGTGCACTCTAGCTTCTGTTCACAATGAATCATTCTTCCCGTTGCCGGTGCAATTGTGTCCTAAACAAGCAGGCCCTGTAACAAGCTGTTCGCTGTGTGTTGCAGGCTCTGTTGGAGCAGGCAGGTGCTGAAGGTGTGCATGAGTGCGTGCAGCAGGCAGCGCAGCAGGCGCTAGCCGACCGTCAGAGCACGGCCAGGGCAGCGCTGCTGAGGGCCGCAGAGTCGAGCAGCCTGGTGACGTACAGGCGCGCACGGTGGGTGCGGGCAGGCAACAAGGTGCAGGTTGGAGTGAGGACGGAGCAAGGGTGTGGTTGAAGGCAGATGGCATGTGGTGATGATTCACACAAGGACGAAGCGTAAATCAGATGGTTTGAACTCTTAAAGGAAAGGCACAGGTCGCTGCCTTGTTGCACTCAGTCATTGGTAGTGGGATGGGATGACAAGCATTAATAGAAGGAAATTAGCCGTGGCCAGCAAGTAGCTATACTGTTGCCTGCAGTCAGAATTTGTGGTGCTACCATTACCAACCTGTGTTATCCAAGGTTTTGCAAATCAGTTTTCCTTTCCAAGTACGGCAGCTTTGGTACTGGCATGGAACAGTGAATGAATCAGCCAACGAATGAATGAAACATTGAGTGGGCAAATGAATGAACAGATTACTGAATTGCCATGTTTTGTGTGCGCAGGCGAGTGGCCCTGGTGTGCGGTGCCCTGGATGGTCTGAGGGAGGGAGAGGCCCTCATGGCCCAGCGCCAGGCACAGCTATGCACGCACATGGCGGCGACGGTACAACACCTACACGACGCATTGTGCACACATGCACATGACACCACCACCACCACCACCATCACCACCACTTCCTCCCAGCCTCTCATCCCCGCTCCACCTATCGCAGTGCAGCTCCATAGTGCAGCAGGACTGGGAGACCTGCTCCTGCTGCCCCCATCACTACACGCCCAAGCTATTCAATCCACGCAGTCACAAACGGCAGGGCCATCCAACCCCACTGCATGGACAAGCGCAGCCTTACTCGGTTCCACCCAGGCCACTGCTGCTACAGGGGACAGCGGGTTGCCCCATGCCAATCCTTCTTCCCAGCTGTCCGCCTGGCGGCGTGCAAACGCAGCGCTGCGGCTGCCCGCCCAGCTAAGCGATGCGGTTGCGATCCAAGGCGCGTTGGTTCCAGAAGAGTGCTCTGTGCGAGCAGCGGCGCAGGCCGTGTGGGCTGCAGTGGTGCAGGCCCTGCAGCTGGGTTTACAAGGCAGTGTGCAGCTGGCTCTAGGGGCGTTGCATCTGATGCTACAAATGCATGCAGCACAAGGTGCGATTGCTGGCAAATGATGTTGGGAGCATGCAGTCAGTGCTCACAGGCGCACGGTTCACAAAGGATGCTAGGAGATCTGGGAGCATAAGCTGCTGTGTGGTATTGTGCGGTGCTTACGTGTAAGTGTAGGGTGTGTTGGACGCAGGCAAGCAGACACGGTTGGTCTATGCATGGCGTTGTGAGTGCAGCATGTGTCGCCTGCACAGCCTCATGGACAAGGCGAACGTGCATTGCTGTGTATTGGCCGCACTAGCTGCGACTTAGCTACTCCTTATCCTCACTGGTTGCCAAGTGTTGGGCTTGTTGAGTGTTAAGCTTACACATGCGTGTCATGTGCCTTGATGACCACCCACGTGCTCTCTGCTGCCCGCAGGCCTCAAGGTTGCTGCACAGCTAAGCACACCTTTGGGGAGCGACGGAGCCCCGCTTGCGGCCCCCGCATGGCACAACATCACCACTCTTCCTGCCAACCTCATCCACACACTTGCACCTTATTTCCTGGATGGGATACCCTTGGATACCACCTGCTTGGACACAGCATCAGACGAGCAAGGATCACATGCTTCCCAGACCACCGTAGCATCAGCAGCACCGTTGTTCGATGCAGTAGCAGCCAGCTGGCTGCAGCCTGCCACCAGCCCACAGCGGCTGCTGGACAACGTGTGGCTGTGGCCGGTGCCAGTATCACCAGCTGTGCTGGCGGCCCAGCACCTGCTGCTGTCACCTGGCTCCTTGCCAGCTGCAGCCAGCAGCAGCGGTCAGCAGCAGTCGGGATCGGCCATGCCAGTTGCTCTCAATGCAGCGGCCAGGCATGGCGATGGTGTGGCCCAGGGTGGGGCAGCAATGAAGGTTGCAGGGGTAGGCCGTGGCAGGGGCGGAGGGGTGCTGAGCCAGTTGTTGTTGGCATCAGTGGTGGGCCCAGCGGTGCCGCTGGAGCGTGTGTCACGGCTGGACCTGGGGCTGGAGCAGCTGGCAACTGTGCGTGGACTGGACAGCTGGTGTTCACAGCTGCAGGTGCGTCGAGCTGGTCAGAACACTGCAAATTTAACTGCATCTACGCCAACATATTCCTAAATTGCCATTGCAGTTCCACGATCAAACTGATGTGCACCAGGGGCATACGATCAATCACTTCATCAACTGCAGACTCAGCAATGCCATTCAATTCCGCCTCATGCAGCCCTCTCAATCATCTTGATCTGGCGTGGTTTGCCGACTGACTCCCTCCTTACTGCGCAATGCAGGTCCTTGTCCTAGCGAGCAATCAGCTCCAATCCCTGGATGGGTGCCAAGGCCTGCGGACCCTGGCAGAGCTCAACGCACGCGGCAATATTCTGCACTCCTTACAGGGCCTGTCTGCACCGGGTCAGCCGCTCAGTAGCCTGTGGCGGCTGCATGTGGATGGGAACAGCCTTACCACTGTGAGTGCACAAACGTTTGTGTGCAACCAAACCAGTGGGAGGTGACACTAGTACAGACGGTGTGTTACAAACATGTCTGCCTCATTCATTTGCTTGCAATGAAGGACACACACAAATCGTGCGCCCATGTCCCCATGTCACATGGCCGCATGGTGCGCCCTTGTCGCATGGCGGTACAAAAAAGCTTTTTTTGTTGCATGACTCCAACCGGTTCCCGGTCTGGCTCTTTGACCAGTTTGCTGCCTGTGTCCAGGCCGTGTCAGTTCTTGCCAGTTCACTGTCTGTGTCTGTGTCCGTGCCATGCAGTTAAGTGGTCTGGAGCTGTTGCCCTGTTTACACACCTTGACTGCATCGGACAACCAGCTCTCCCAACTCAACCGATCAAGACAGCATGCACCAACCACCAGTACCGCCACAGCCACCACAGCTCCCCTTCCCTTCAACCTCGCCTCTGCCTGTCCCATGCTAAGCATCCTCGACTTGGCAGGCAACCAACTCACCAACCTCGACGGGCTAGGCGCTTGCATCAACCTGCAGCACATTGACTTGAGTCGCAACGGCTTGACTGGGCTGGACGGGTTGGGCGCCTGCAAGCACTTGCGCAGCGTGTGCGCCTCACGTAACATGCTCAACGCATGGCCAGCCTCCGACCTTGCGGCCTTGCTCTACTTGCAACATCTTGATCTCTCCTGCAATCAGATCAGCGTCTGGGCCGGCACCATTGTCAGCATTGCTCCACAGGCCAACGCAACCGCACTGCAAACCGTCAGTGCGGAGCCGTTGGTTCTACCTCCCTCCCTTGAAGTGCTGCTCCTGCGTGAAAACCAACTGCAGCAGCTAGCTCCACTGATCATTGGCCCACGGCTGCTACACTTAGACGTCTCATTCAATGAGATCACTCAGGTGGACCGGCTACGGGCCCTGGCAGGCTTATCCTATCTCCAACGTCTTCACTCCACTGACAACCCCGTTGCAGCAGAGGATGATTACCTACCCACGCTTCATGACACCCTGCCCGCTTTAGTAGAATTGGATAACCTGCCAGTGCCATGCAAGCAGCGACTCTGTCTTGTAGCCAAGGCCGCATTGCAGTCCCCACTGATCGCTCTGGCCCTGACACAGGGCAGTCCTGGTGTCACATGTCATATGGAGTCCATGGTTGCTGCAGCGGCAGCGGCGCGGCATGCCAGAGCAGCAGCTACACCTGGCGACCGCCCAGGGCAAGCTGATGATTCAGTAACGGCAGAGCACGTGGACACCTTACGGGGCCTGGTGCTGCAGGTTCAGCAGACTGGGGGTATTGCAGGCCATAATCAGGCATCTGTAGCGTGGGCGGGTGACGCCTTGTCAGCTTGTGACGCCGTGTTTCATTTGTTGGATGTGCAAGGCGGGGACGTGCGGGCAGCGGAGCGTGCCAGGGCGCGGCCGCCGCTCAATGCTGATCTATCACACGCTGACACTGCTGCTGCTGCTGGTCCTGCTGCTGGTCCTGCTGCTGCTGGAGTGCTACCACAGCGGCTGGGCAATGCGCCAGTGACACCCACTGCTGCCGGAGCAGAGCCACTGCTGCCGGTGCAACTGGCCAGCCTGCCGACCTTGGGCCAGATGCGTGCACTGGCGCGGCGTGTGCAGGCGCCTGCGTTTGAAGAAGGTGCCTGCATCGGGGCAGGGATGCGGGGTGCAAGTCAGCAGGAGACCATTTCATGGTCCACATATCAGCAACAGTACGAGCAAGCAGCGCAAGCACTCTGCACACAACATGCACAGCAGCTGGAGCAGCTAGTGCAGCACACACGTGCCGGACAGCAGCATGGTGTGTTCACCGAGCGTAAAGGTTGTGATCTGGCCACCCCAGACGCGTGGCCAATGCCTGTGGTGGGCAACGGCTTCTATGCACGGCGCAAGGACTTGGTTCAGCGTGCAGCGTGTTTCATTCAGGCCGTCTGGAGGGGCTGGAAGGCAAGGAGGTATGCACAGGTGCGTGCAGGCAATGGTGACCGTTCGGGAAAGAGACGCAAATCACGCTCCTAGGGCCGTGGTGGTTGAACTCGAAGATGTTGCCTTGCACTTCATATGAGCTCAGAGTTGTGGTTGCTGGTCGCATGTGTAGCAGCCTGCAGCAACCATGCTACACCGCATCTGAGCCATGTATGGAGCATGACTGATTGATGGTAGTTGTGCGTAGCCACGGCCGTACGTGTCCTTGGCAGTGTACACACCGGTTGCATGCATGTCACACGGTCTGTACGCAAGTAGTTTCTTCCTGTTCACGCGTCCTAGGCTTAAAGAAACTCAAGAATTACGGCAAGTGGCCTTCTGGTTGGACAGCTGCTTGGGTTTTGTGACAGTTGGTCCTGATTATTGCCAGGTTATCCGCTTGACTTGTATGCAGGAGCTGCGGTCTGCGCAGCACATGGCCCGTCAGCGTGCAGCGGCCACCCGCATCCAGGCGGCCTGGAGAGGCAGTGCCGTGCGGCGCGGGGCAGACCTGCGGGCGTGGCGGCGGGCAGCGGCGGCAAGGCGGGAAGCAGACATTATGATGCAGGATGAGGCAAGAAGGGTGGGTGGAAGGACGGTCTAGTTATTGCCTCATCAGGTTTGACCACCAGGCAGGGTTCAGTAAGGAGCGCTGGCTGGCAGACACTGGTTTCCTCAACCAAACTGTTAACCATGGCTAATGCAGGAGACTGGAGGTGCAAGGGGAGAAGTCGGCTGTGTTGGACGTATGGCATGAGATCAGTGCTGGGTTCAAAAATGCTGACACGTGTGGCTGGTTTCGCAGGCCGCTGCAGCCGCAGAGGCGCGGGCGCAGGCATCTGCCGCTGTGACCATCCAGGCGCATGTGCGCGGGTGGCTGGTGCGGCAACGCATGCGGGCAGCTCTTGACGGGGCCAGGTGAGCAGCTACCTCTGACCCGTACATTTGGTCTCATGGCCAAGGCAGCCTCACTCTGCCAAGGGCAGTGCAGATGTGAGGTAACAGCAGGCAGGCAAGCAAACCATCTGCCACAGTTAATGTGCCTGTTGACAAGTGATCTGATGTCAAGATCTCGAGATGATCTGGCGACATGTTCGTCCCTCACATGGTTCCAGGAAGGCTACAACACAGGAACTGCGTGAAGAGGAAGTCAATAACTCAGTACGTTTCACTCCCTGCTGTGTCTGACCCCTGTTTCTCGTGCCTTTACCTCGCTCCATGCTGACATGGTCACCGGACTCTGTTTGTCAGACCACTGTTCCTCATGCCTGTGACCTTGTCTGACATGGTCACTGGTCTCACTCACTTGACGGCCACAGGTACAAAGATGAGGACGACTTTGAGTATGGCGGGGTGGGCGACGACTTCCTGGCTGACATTGAGTCCTTCATGCACAAGGAACACATTCCCGTACCGCCCCCGCCTGCCCCAGCGGCCTCGGAGCCCCTGCAAGACCCACGGGCCGCACTGGCACGCGCCTACGCCGCTCCGGCCGCTGCGGCTATGGGCAACCTGCCAGCGCTAGCTAAGGCTTTTGCAGCTCAACGTGGTGGTAGCATTGGTGTAGCCACCGGTCAAGCGAATGGAAACCCGCCACCGCCGCCCAGAGCAGCATGGGCAGCTAACGGTGACACTGATGCCGCTCCAGTCCCGTCAGATGTGGCCTCACCAGCCAGCGGTTTGATGCCGATCCCACACAATCCCGGCACTCTCTTGCCACCGCTAGCGGGAAATGGCATGGGGGCAGTGCAGGCGGATGCAGGGGCAGGAGGGGCAGGCAAGGGGCAAGCGGACGGCTGGGCTGGGATGAAGCCGTCCCCTGTTCATGTGGATCATGCTGCGCCCTCGTCTGTATACAGCGCCAGTCAGGGCCCGGAGTCGCCGTCAGGAGAGTCCTATGCCGGGTCATATGCTGAGTCCAATGCCCAGGCTGCACAACTGGCAGCAAGGTACGCCCTTGAACTCAAATCAACAGGCTCATCAGTTTTGATCATCTGAAACTCAATATTGCTGAATGTGCATGCCTATCAAAAATTAGTTATTGTTTTAGAAATGCGGGCAATCCTTTTAGCGATGGTGCGCTATCAAGCAGAGCGTTCTGCCCAGCCCTCATCCATGACTGCATGTTCAACATGGCAAACTACAAACCATTCGTGTCAGGGTGGTGTCTGATCACTGGCATGTGATGTGGCAAGCAATGCACAGGCTTCAGGCTGGTTGGTCTGCTTGCTTGCTGTGCTGTGCCTCTCCACAGGTTCCTGGTCAGGAATGCTCTTGCCTGATTGCGCTTGCCTAATCCCTCGTGGTAAGGCTCTGACTTTGTTTGCCCGCAGGCATCAGAGGCACACAGAGAAGATGGAAGCTCTTATGGCGGAGTGGGGCTTCAAGGACATTGCCACAGCGGAGACTTACTGGCGGCGCCAGCAGCGCCAGACGCTAGGCACCACACGGCGCAAGCTGGAAGCGCGGTTCAAGGACCCTGCACAACGACTGAGGAAGCTTCAGGACGCGGTGGAAGCCCGCCCCAGGTTGAGGCAGGAAGATCTTCCGCCGAGGGTGGCAGTGCATGGGCCCGAGGTGCACTTAAGGCGAGGAGCGCTGCAAGGCCCGCCCAGCCGCGAAGCACATGGCCAGCCCGTAGCAACAGTGTCCCCGGCCGGACCCCCGAGCCTTGCGGCCGCATTAGCGGCCCGGGCAGCCAAGGCTGTGGCCTCCCCGCCTCCCGCACACCATGGAGGTGGGGTGGCGGCGTGGCAGGGGCAGGGGCAGGCGGGGACGGTGACTGTGCTGCAGGGGTTGGAGGTGGATGCACGGCTGATGCAGGCACTGCCGACCAAACCAGCGGCCCCACCGGCCGGCGGCCGGCACGTCTCTTCAGCGGACTCGCTGGCATCTCCCGCTGCATACACCCCCCCCACACATCACCACCACGCCAGCGGGCCAGCGGGCGCGTGGCAACGCAGCAGCAGCTTCGGGCAAGCCTCGGACCTGCAGCTGCGGCCGGCGGGCTTGCCCCTGGCTCAAACCCGTCGCCACGCCCCGCACACCCAAAGACACACGGCGGACGACGACGATGCAGACGCTGTGTCGGTGGCTTCGCTGGCCAGCGCGGCCAGCGCGCCCCAGGGCAGGCTGCCGGGCAGCGGGGGTGCGGGTGCGGGCGGGCTGCGGATGCCACCCCTGCGGAAGTCAGCAAGTGTGGTCAACAGCGGGGGTGGCGGCATTGTTGCTGGTGGAGGCAGCGAAGGGGTGCCGTCAGGGTTGCCACTGGTGCTGCCGCAGGTGCCTGGTGCGCCACTGGCCAACAATTGGGTACTGAGCGCTGGGCCGGTGGGAGCGGGGCGGGGCACTGGAGCGGCAGGGGGTCTGGGGGCTGTGCTGCAAACAAGCTCTGTGCTTCCCGGTGGAAAGGCAGGGCAGGATGGGCCGGGACCTTTGCCAAGGCAGGGCAGGGGCAAGGCGTGGTGATCATGCACGACTTACCATCAGATTTACTATCAGATGCAGTCTTGAACCACCCCAGCGCTTTACTCATGCATTGGCAACTTCATGTACTAGGTGCTGTGGTTAGATGATTGATATGCTTTGAGACGCCCAATAGCCAGAAATGCTAATAGGCTTTGCAGCCCAGTGCACCAACACACAGTGATGTAGATTCTGTTTTGCGCTTCTGCTAGAGTAACACCTGAACGGCACAACAATTTTTTTCCAGAGTAACAGCGACCCTTCTTATGCCAGTAGGGGTACGTGTTGAGACTTGACCGTTGTTGCACATAACCTTACCACCGAAAGGAAGGTCTGCCAACAATTAAAGCTCTGTTCAGTTAATTTGGTAAACACAGCGGCTGTCACACCGTATAGCAGCGTTCTTTTGACATGACAAGCAATAAACGTCGTTCTGCGCTGCTTGCAACTTGCATGTAATCTTCAAGGCGAGTTCGCAGGCGGCGGTCGAGTGCAGCGAGTGCAGTACGCACTCGGACAGGTTGTAACATTCAGTCAAGAACCTCATTAGCGGCTGATGGTGCAAAGGCTGGTCATTATCTTTTATCTATCTTATGTGCAACAAGGCCATCAATCAAACCATTTACTGGTACCTGTGCCTACTAGTGCGGTAGCTCTCCAGACAGCGAACAAAGTTTGGTAATTAATGGCTGCCTCGCCTTGCACTCGCATCCCACACAGACAGCATCCAACGCAGCCTGAGCGGTTTGAACAACATCATCCAGCAATTGAGCAAATAACTGAGTGCGGTTCTTTACCCCACAGTCAGCATTTCAGACGTCCAGGAGACAGCAAGTGAACTCAGTCACGCGTTCTTAATGCTACACTGCCTATGGTGGCTGTCCGAGTTCTTTGGATGGAGCCACTGTAGTACGTCCCTCTCTCCAGAGAAGTGTATATAACCAGTTAAGGCTAGAAGAGTAAACCTTCAACCTTGAAGCTTCCCCACACTGGTTACTGCTACACGCACGGCGGCGGCGATGGCAGCTCGCGCAGTGGTATTGTTCTGCATCTCTGTTCTCTTGTTCTTTTGTTGCTGTAATGGTGCTTCGTCAATGGCAGTCTCGTTCTTCTAGCCTCCTTTCCGTTTCACTGCAACCGTCCATGTAGGGCCACGTGTCAACTGCTGTAGGAGACAGGAGCATATGGAACACAAAAAAGGCTTCCCCGCAAATTCAGACAGAATTCTCAGAACCATTTGCAGATTCAGTTGACTCGCACTCACTCGTCTTGCCGGTTCATAGATACATTTTCAATCATCCTGTTTCCGTTCCGAGACCGGCCAGACCACCTTGCCAGACCACCACTACGGGCGTAGGAATGGCGACCCGGGCGGCAAATTTATACTGGGCAGAAATACTACTAGCTTTCGCCAGCGTTCAGGCAGCGCTGGCTATGAAATGTGAGGCAGCTGTTGAGTGTCGGAGCGAATGATGTCGGCATTTTGTTCGAACGTAATCGTCTAGGCGAATATATTGCACGCTCATCGCAGTGGAAGCGCCATTTCTTCATGTGCGCAATACAGAGGAGCTTCCTCACCTCAAGACACAGGCAAGACCCGCCCGCCATCTCACGCCAGGCCGTATGCATCCCCCTCGCACATGAACCGTTGTTCCGTATTGCATCAGCGCATGGCCCGGCAGACCAAATAATCAACCATGTTGCCATCCATGCAAATTAGCAGTACCAGCATCTGTTTCACGCTGGGTTCCAATCTAAAAACCAGCAGACTGTATCATATCATGTCATTTTCGTTGACTTGTCCACCTGCACCCTGCTCTACTATGCCTCCGTGCACACAGGCACTATGCACCCTGTCTGCCTGCAGTCCGCACCAGCAGGCACATTCGCCGAGCATGCACCCTGGGTGGAGCAGGTTGGAAAGCACCCTAAGGTGGGCATGGACACCGTCCCAATGTTGCCAGTAGCAGAATGGCCTACTAGAATTCATAGCACGGTCGCACCTCTCACCAGGCATTATATGTACTGTATGGACCCAGAAACGTCGGGAAAACAGGAGAAGAAAGGACAACCGACTTAACGATGCACGTGCGATGTCCAAAAGTCAGTTAGTTAATGATGTACACACGGCCAGATGAAGGCAGTGTATGTTGGGCATTTCATGGGTTGCTACCTGATCATTCATCGTCTACTCATTGCCTGCCTCAGGTGTACGTGCTGCACGGGTTCCTGACTGACGAGGAGCGGCGGCACATGCTTACCCTGGCCGCCCCCGAGATGAAGCGCAGCACGGTGTCGGGAGCGGGCGGCAAGGGAGTGGTCGACAACATCCGCACATCATACGGTGAGGCAAGCCTGCTGGTCCACACACTGACGTGGGCCTTGTGCTGCACTAGCTGCTTGCGAGCAGATGACACAAACAGGAGCCTGGTGCTGTCACGGTTTAGTGATACTGTGGTAGCCAACTCAAGTGTAACATGGGTACCAGATGCCACAAAGTCCACATGCTGATTGCCGGTAGTTTGCTTGCGCCTTGATGATTCAGAACGGGCAGCCATTTTTTCTTGTTGCACCCGGTTTCAAAACTCCGTCGGCATCAATGCTGTGCAGGCATGTTCATCCGCCGCCTGTCTGACCCCATCATTGAGAGGATAGAGCGGCGCATCAGCCTCTTCACACAACTGCCTATCAGCCACCAGGTGAGAGGCTACCAGTGGATCGATCAACCCTGAGTCACAATTGTAACCGCAACTTGGGTGTAAGGCAAGGCTTGCAAGTGTTGGTACAACAAGGACGCGCATTTCACACCATGCCTTGCTCCTGCTATCATGCTCGCCTTCTGAGTTGGCAGGTATGCAGTGGACCCATTTTGTCACCCACCCCGGCTGCTACATGCAATGTCGCAAGTCTAAACGCATAAAGCAATGGTGTGAGTAGTTGTCGAGCCATTACCTGGTAACAGTTCTGCCTTAGAGGTGCAGTCGCAGACTGACTTCACCCACACCATGCTCTCACGAGGCGCTGTACTTATGTTTGTACCTACTCAGGAGGACATCCAGGTGCTGCGGTACGAGAAGACCCAGAAGTACGACGCTCACTACGACTCGTCCTACGACAAGGCCGGCTCGGGGCCCAAGCAGCGCATGGCCACCATACTGATGTGAGGCGCGCTATAATCGTACATAGCTGGAGGAGATTTTCGCATCCAAAGTTGTGATGTTGGTTGTGCATAGCTTGAGCTTGGAGCATAGCTCACACTCTGCGGTGGCCAAGGTTCAGACTGCTCAGCAAGCCTTGTGCATCTTTGAGTGGAGATCCTGGTATTGTGGGCATGTGGACTGGCATGCGGCAACGATACATCTGTTGTGAGACTGTGCCGTTACTGTTGCCTGCCGTCTGGTTGTTGCTTGGTGCGCAGGTACTTGTCGGACGTTGAGGAGGGTGGAGAGACCGCCTTCCCGCACAACAGCGAGTGGGCAGACCCCAGGTGCGGGCAAGTGCTGGTGTGATCTGGCAAGGTCAGGGAAGTCTGTCAGTGGCTGAACTGTGTTAAGCACCAGATTCGCGTTGAAACAATGTGCGTTGAAACAATGTGACCGGCGGAAATGCACTGATTGCAAGAGTGCAACTGTGTGCTTTTGCAGCATCCCCGCTCGCCTGGCCGAAGCCGGCGTTCAATTCAGCGACTGTGCCAAAGGCCACGTGGCCGCCAAGGCCAAGGCTGGCGATGCCGTGCTCTTCTATTCGTACCATCCCAATGGCACAATGGACGACGCATCGATGCACGCTGGATGTCCTGTAATCAAGGGCATTAAGTGGGCAGCGCCTGTGTGGATTCACATCGACGAGTTCAACCCGCCGCTCATTCGACCCGAGACACCACTGAAGCCGCGCGACCCCGGCATGGTATGCGACGTCTGGCACTGTTTTCATTATGTATTCGTCCAAGCTCCATCGCATTCCAATCGCAAACTCGTTGTGTCCCATCTCGTCTGTGCACGCTTTGCTGTCGTCCACCTGCTCGTCTCCGATCGACCACTACTTATCTCTCCTCGGTGCTCCTAGGTTTGTGCGCGTTTCGCACTGGACACCATGTGGCTGAAGTTTACGCGCAGCCAACAGTCGTCCAATATCGTCTTCCTTGGCCCATATGCTTCGCAGTGCGAAGACGAGCATCCAAAGTGCGCCACCTGGGCGGCAAATGGCGAGTGCGAACGCAACGCAGGCTTCATGACCGGCGCCGGCACCCAGGCACCCGGTGCCTGTCGTAAGGCTTGCGGCGCCTGCATGCAATGCGGACACGCGGACTGGGCATGCATCAACAGCAACAGGCAGAAGGGTGGCTTCTTGGAGCTCAAAGAGGAGGAGATGAAGTGGTTGGGCGTTAAGTGGCACATCCACGCAGATCCATCACCGGAGTTGTGAGAACTTGGAGGCGAAGCTAGTGCCAGCCCGCTAGCCTATTGTCAACCGTGGGCTGGAGCCATAGCAGCTAATTTGAATATTTGAACAGGCCTGTGCTGACTGGCAACCTTGCCAGCTGAAAGAACAACGCTAATGAGATGCGTTGCCTTGATGTCTGGTACATTGGTAAAAGGGTCCGAAAATAACCAGAAATGAGATTTATCAGTCACTAAACGAAGTTTGTATCATAATGCACTCCTTGCGTCAACGATGTTTGTGCACTTGTGTAATCCTGGTCACTGACCAGTGGGCTAATGTGTGGTACCTGATGCGTTGGTACTTGGTAGCGGCGGCCATATCCGCCTCAGTCACCCAGCGTTTTGAAACATTATTTGCAAACAATTTGCGTGTTACAAACACCATGTTCCGTGCAGCATGCGCTCATTCCAGAGGCTTGCCAGACGTTCCAGGGGCTTGTGCGCTGCAGTATGGTGGGGGATTCCAAAGCACTGGGATTAAGAATCATGTCCCTGAACGAGAAGCATTGCAATACAACAGCCAAGAGTCCCATGAGTCAGCCGAGAACCAGTCATGAATTTGTGATAAGAGACCAAGCAAGTACTGGTGTCAGAGTGTTTCTTGGGATGCTGAGGTACAAGGAGATGGTTACCAGCTGTCATTGGGGCCAAGTCCGCCATTCACAACTAAGCTACTTACCGCACGCGATCCTTGCCCCATGGGCAGTCACCAGTGGCCATATGGTTTGGCTTTGGGGCAGGGTCCGTTATCAACCACTAAGCTACTGCACGGGGACCCTGCCTCGTGAGATTCATCCAAGATTTTCGTGAGTGCAGTCGCTGAGTCTTGCCAACTCTGGCAATTGTTATGCCATAGTGGCAATTGGGCGCACGATGCACATAGCGCTGCTGTGCACATAAAGCTGCTGGTGTGACACATGTAAAACAAAACAAGAAGTTTGCCAGTTCTGGGACAATTTTGGCATGTGATACTGAGATGGTGTATGTTCGCAAACTTACAATTACGACGCACATTCTGAACACACTGACACAATCAATACACTGTCAGCATGATTCTTGTCTTGTCACCTGCAAAAGTCAACAATGTCCTTATTCTTTGATGCATTTCTAGTGGCTCGGTCGTGGGCTCTGGACATCCATGCATCACGACAGCTGCAGCGCATCCTTGATGAGGGTGATGACTTCTCTGCGTGGCACCTGCACCCCTGGCGGTGGGCTTGGAACATCCTTGTTGGCTTTGAGAGCCCCTATGACCTGCTTAATGTGGTTGCCGTAGGCAACTGCCTCAGTCCATGGCTTCTCGTCCTTGAAGTCAGGATCAGGCTCAGCTGCTGTGCCCACTCGAGGTCTCTTGGTGCCATTGGTCAGGTAGGTTTACGGTTTTGTTTGGCAGGTCTGGCAGCTTCAGGATTGCTATCCTAGAGAATGTTCTCCATTGGCCAGGCGTGCAGTCAAGCGAGGTCCACTGGCCATGCAGATAAGCGAGGCTGAAACTCCTCGTGAATCCAACACCTCCTCATCTTGCCCTCCCTGAGATCTGCCCGTAGGCACACAACAAGTGCAGGCTGGTTTGGGAACAGGCTGCAGGCAACCGATTGCGCTCGCCCAAGTCACACACCGTTGCAAATCTACCAATCTGCCAAGTTTGCGAGTTTGAAGGTTCCGGTACCTCCAACCCAATGCGTTGATAACGTACAAGACATTTGCTCAAACTTCGCTGGTCGACTGGCTTCGTCGCAGGAGGTTCAGTCTTGCGGGACTTGCCACTCAACCTGCAGCACGCTCAGATATCTTGGGAATTCAGCATGGCAGTTCCCAGCCTTGCTAAGCTAGCAATTGGCATGCTGATCAGATATCGACACTGCATTACTGACGTCGGTCATCTGGACCTTGTTTCGCTTCGAGCCGTGCTTTCTCACTGCAACAACGATGAGCTGGCACAGATTGAGGACGGCACAAGGTGGGCTCTCAAGCTTGAAGAAGCATGTTTGCTCTTGACTCATTAGTGACTTGGGCTGGCTCTCTCTGCTGTATCTTGTGCAGGATTGGCACAGGACGTGACTTGAGCTGGTAAGGGGAGGAACACTGTGTCAGCCGTGTGCCAAACTTTCGTGCCACAAGCATCTGCATGCCCTGTGCCACTTGCCCTGCACACTCGTATGTCGATTCCTGCGCCATTACGCTTCACACGCTTCTCTGTAGCCTGTGTGTGCTCGTGAGAGCTTTTCTGCATGCATTCCTCGCGTCAGCCTCACTCACAGGCCTTGCCTCCTATCCCCGCCTTCAAGACCATCATGCACGATGCATGTCGCCTCGTCTCTTGTCTAGCATCCAACCCCTCCATCACCGCACCCATTCGACCAAGCCAAGGTCGGTTGTTTGAGGAAGAGCAGGAGGCTCATTGACGGTTGGCAAACCTACGTCGTCGCCCACATGGGCGTGTTCACCTCCGTGCAGGTACACATGGGACCTGTGGTTCCGGCAGTACGAGCTCAAATTTGGGGTTAGCGTGGCTGCCAAGGCGCAGCTCAAGCCGCTGCCTGGGAAGCCCCCTCCAGAGTACACCAGCCCATGCAACGCAGCAGGACCGCCCACAGGTACGGCCTGTATCTATCGCATGGCATTCTTGAGCAGGGCCAATTTGCATGAGTCGTCTCCAGTTTCAGGGCATGCACACTGCACTACGCAAGAGATGCCAGCACACACCACAGGTAGGACCGGTAGCCATGAGCGGGCACCCTTCTCAAATTTGGGTGCGCACCCCCTCAACAGGAACACATGGAGCCATGAGTGGGCAGCGTCCAGCATTTGCATGAGCCGTCCCTCCGACTTTGGGCCTGCACACTTAACCACACAAAGGCATGGCTCACCAGCATGGCCCGAACCAGATAACAGGTCGGTCAGACATGTGCAAAGTTGTGCCGCACCACCGGGGTGTTAGCGCCTACCCGCTGGCTTCCTGTGTCTCTGCAGCGTAAGTTGTCCATGATAGGACAACAGGCGGGGTAAGGTAAAGGTCAAATGTCGCCCTGGATTCGTTGAATGTCTATACTAATCTCGTCCCATCTGCCTCCTGCCCCGCAGCGGACTGGCGAGGCATGCTCGAGCGGGACTTAGCGGCGGAGAAGGCGCGTGCGGCCAGTGCGTCCAACCGCCTGCGTGCACACTACGCAGAAGCAAACCGCGACAAGGCCACCCGCAGTGCCGAGGTACGATGTTTGAAGCTGAAAGCTGGACACACGTTTTTGAGCGCCTGTGGGTTTGTGATATTGGGCATACTATTGAATACAAGGTCAAGCCAAGGGTTTTCAAGCAGTTCAGGCTGTTCTTTGACATGGTTGTATCACGCCCCCGTGCATGTATCACGCCCCCGTGCATGTATCACGCCCCCGTGCATGTATCACGCCCCCGTGCATGT
>QAXH01005897.1:28355-45234 GCA_004335635.1 Chloromonas sp. AAM2
TCACGCCCCCGTGCATGTATCACGCCCCCGTGCATGTATCACGCCCCCGTGCACCGTACCATGATGCTCACATGAACGGGACAGGACAGATGTGTTTAGCGCAAGGTGAAGCGCATGATTGGTCCATACCCAAAGCACTCTATTCATCTTCTCATGTGGAGGGTTTGCTTAGGAGAATTGCTGTGTGTTGTACCTCCATGCTGGGTCGTGATATGAGTCGTGCTGTACCTACTCATTTTGCTTGGTAGCTGTGTTCAGCTTTCCGTCGTTTGACTGTAGGTGTGCATCATCAAGCCACCTCCCAAGCGGAGGCGCACCAGCTCAAATGCTCCTTCCTCAGCCTCCGCCCCGTCTGCCCACGTGGACAAAGCCAAGCTCAAGTTCCTGCAGGACATAGGCATGAAGCGGCCCAAGCCCAGCACGCAAGTTCACCCCGCGGCCGCCGCTTCCACTCAAAAAACAGTGGGTGCTCGTGCTGCTAGCGGCCCTGTCAAAGTCACACGCACAGTCGTGGTGCATAAGGCGCCAGGGGCGCAAGCGGTGGGTTCCCGGCCGGTGTCGGGTTTGTTTTCCGCTGCAGCCGGGCCGCCCGAGCGGAGCAGACCAGGCGTTGGCGGCGGGGGCAGGGGCGGTGGTGTGGGCAGTCCTGCACCAAGCAGACCGGGACAGGACCGGAGCGGTATGGGTGGTGGCGGGGCCGCGCCAAGCCCGGGAGTTGCACGTGAGCACACATCAGGAACCCCGTCCAGGCCGGGTGGAATTGCAAGCATTGCAGCTGGGCTGGGCCGGCGGGACATGGACAGCGGGGGCAGCAGGCCGGGCAGCGCGCTTGGCGCGGGCAAGGGAACACTTGCAAACAGTTCCAAGGCCATGCGTGAGCCGAGGCGCGGACCTTAACTGGCTGCCAGATCTAGTGCATCGCCTACTCCGGCATGCAAGCTGTCCAATGATCGGAACGGGCCCCATCCCTCTTGAAGTTGAAGTCTATGTAGAGATGATAGAACAACCAGGATTGGGACGGGGTTTGCGGACAGGATAGCAGCCCGAGGGGTGACCACCACCACTACTGGGCGGTGTGTCACAATACCCCTTACTTGTAGGGTGGACGGGGAGGTGCCCCTCCCCTAATGTGATTGGCATGTGTCATGACTGGCAAACATCATGCCCGCCGTACTACGTCTTGCCATCAAAGTACAGCTCACACACGAGCAGGGTTTTCTGTTGCACTAAGTTGGAACAAGCTCCAGGCTGATGCTGACAGCTAGGCACCACGCTGCGCCGCACTGTCTGGAGGATAACGCCACCTGATCGAACAAGCTTTCTGACAGGAAAGCTGGCTGGTAGCTCACTCTGGTAGGCGGCATTGGTAGGCAGTCGCCTGCTGCATTTGTATGCTAAACATCACCTTCGTTTACGAGAATCACCGTCATGGGTTGAACCCGGCTGTGGCTGCCTGTAGGCCACTATTACTGGTGCAGTCGATGGTGTGCATTGCTTTGGCAGGCTGCAGCGGATGTAGTAATAATGTAACGGCATAGGTTGCTGGATTGCAGCATTCGAGTGCTTAGTACATGCTGGCACAGACATCAGATCAGGATGTGATGTTGAAGGACAGGCAAGCAGGGTTGGCAGACAGGCAGGCAGGCAAGTATCATAGTCCTCCGGCAGCGGATGTTATGCCTGGCATTTAGCAAAAGCTGTGGCAAAGTTGCTTTGCCAAAGAGCAGTGAGGGTACCATTATGGCCGCTGCACGGGGCATAAAGTGTTGTAAGTGTCGTCTGACCTTCAACTGGACTACCCAGCAGCAGTCAGTTTCGGGCACGTTTGTGTCCTGTATGGGCATTCATTGGCCACATATTAATATTGCTGGTATGTTTAGACGTGCATGTCCTTGCCAAGCAACTTCTGCGGCAATGCGCTCGGGTTGCTGTGCTGCAACTCTGAACCCAACTATGCTGCTTTGTCATTAAACCAAGTAGAGTCATGGCATGACAATTCTTTTCAGTAGCAGTGCTCTGAGCAAGCAGACGCAGCAGTGCTATCTGGCCGATGCAGAACGATTAGAATAGCAACCATTGCAGGTTTTGCTGCCGCACAAGCAGATGCCGGCAATCTAGTCCACAGGTGAACGAGTTTCTGTTTTCAGCGCCGTATTTGGTACACACTCGTGAATACATTGTGCATTGAAACTTGCTAGGGCAGGCGTGCATCATTTGTGTCTGCGGTTGTTTAGCTTGGTAGACTATTTACTTTTGATGTTAATAGGGTTCAGGCTGGTTCCATCGCACTTAGGCTGATGATTGAACCACCAGTTTCATCATCACCCGAGCTTTCAGAATTGCGTTAACATGGAGTGCAGCTGACACAGGCTGCGAGGCACTGCAAGACAGCCTGCCGAAACAAAACACAGCGTAGTTGACTGTGCTAGGGCTGAACGTAACATTGTGCTCTCAGCCTGCCAGCTGCACTTGTCTTACACCCAGAAGATGCCAGGGGATGGTGGTGGGTAATTGTCAAGAGTCTGTGCAGGAACGTGCAGCTCTTGAAGTGCTCGACCTCCTGTCCAAGAGGGAGCTAAAGATCCCGTGTGCTGCTCGCCAAACAGCACACTGCCCATGTGGCAGAAAACCGGCGAGTACCACTTGGCCAAAATCTGGTCATGGCCCATGCGCAGCCACCTTACTCAAACTTTTCACAGTGACATAGGAATGTTTGCTTGATGCCATGGAGTGGCAGGACAGATTATTGGGTGTATGTCTACTCGTACCGCTCTTGCCCCTCCATCCAAACGTGCATGTTCACTACCTACTGGTTGAGAACCTTACACATTCAGATAATGGCGAGCAGTTCTCTGAACCTGACAATATCTGTACCTGGTGTGCTGACTTTTTGTATTCTGGCTTTTCTTGGCCCACGCATCAAAGGCACTGTGTGTTGCGGACTGTGTGCTTGTTCCATGACCTTGTGATACTCAGGTTGTAGACAGCTTGTAACGGTCAGCACCTGGGCTCGCTGCAAAAAAGCAAGTTTGCCAGTTCTGGGACAGTTCTTGCGTCTTGCACTGAAATCAGTGGTAATGCTCTTCTATTGGGTTTGCTGTGTCTGTGTGTGCGGGTGAACGAGTTGATTTGTCGGTGAAGTGTGGGGTATGTCCATCGCAAAGGACACATATGCTTGACTGTGACCTCAAAAGTGGTGTTGGTGACACTCATGTGCCTCAGTGTAGGTGACACTCATGTGTGTTCAAACAGGATGTGTTGGCTGACGATGGTGTACTGCTAGTACTGAGACAACAGTGGCACTTCTGGATACTGGCTCATTACAAGCACTCAAAACAAGCACTTGAACACTAAAGCTGTGTCAATACTTTGTCAACGTCCATGCAGCATCCACATCAGCTGCAGAAGCTCAACAGCACTCACAACACCGGTTCCAGTGATACTCCCATGAGTTGTCCCAGAACTGGCAAACTTGTTTTTTGCAGTACTCTCACTGCCGGAGCTGAGTCCTCCTCTCGCCACAGCACCCTGATTGTTGGTTCCCTATTGCCACGCGACATCCATTGTGATGCCTCCTTGCCCTCCATGCACTCGATCAATACCAGGGCTGCCCAACGACGCAATGGAGGTGTGAGGCATGTAGTGCCCTTAGATAGTTTGGAAAGCACGCCCGGTTACCGTCCAGACGTAGGATCTTCCAGGCAAACCTTGGCACGCACAGGAGCCTCAGTCTAATTGAAACATCAGACACTACACATCAAAAGACACTCAGCTCAGCACTGTATTCACCATGCGTGTTGGCCTTCAAACCTTCAAGCCATTCTACCTGTTGCCCTCCACACCCGCACAATGCTCGGATAAGTGCCTAACACTCTTTTTCTTTGCCAAAGCTGTTGTGTTGTCTTGTGTTGCGAAACTGGTGCACACAACTGATTGTGAGTCGCACATGACTGGTGTCCATTCTGAAACCTTGCTAGGGATTGCTACTGCTAGGGATGTGATGCCAGGGGTGGCCACCATTACTATCGCGGTGTGTCACAATCCCCTTCACTTGTAGGCTGCAGGTTGGACTGGCAGGAGTCACTCCCCTCACACATGAAAATTCAGGTATTCAATTACAACTCGTGACTCCAAACCTCCCTGCTTATCACTGCTTGATTCACCGACAATGTATAGTTAGACCTAACCCATACTCTACAAGCAGCAGTGCATGGCGCATCCGGGATGAAAGCAGTAGGTGGCAGAGCGGTTGTGTTGCGAGCGCTCGGCCTGCGATGCTTCTCATCCGCTGGCACGGAGCTAACACAGACCGGCGCATCCTTCTATGACTCCACAATTGAACGCGTGAGTGCGGGGTGTCCCAGGTTCATCACACCTTCACTTGCCCTGTCTGCAAAGGTCAGCTTCTTTCTCAATTTCCTTCCACCAAGGAAGATTCATTTGCGGGTGGCCGTGTACCTTGTCAGTATAATAAAATCGTGAGGCAATTGCACCATGCAAAAGGAGGAATGGGACCATGGCACAAGGGCGGACATGGAAGCATGCACATCACAAGCAAAAGCACGAGCGAAAGCACATGCACATGGCACGCACCCACATCAGGGTTCTCAGAAGCACATAGCTTGAGTGTCGTGCGCGGTATTACTGCGATTGTGGTTGCCAGTGGAAGCAGGTCTGTCCTATGTCAGTGATGGGATGCCATGGGCCAATTCCTGACCTGTGCAGTCACATGACGTAGTCCATCCATCTTTCCCTTCATCCAATCCCTGCACCCCTTGCACTTGTTGGCGTCTGGTTGCAGTATGCCTCTCAGCCGGTGGAGGTTCTGTCCATGGCGCAGATGCTGCAGTTTGGCCGATACGCATCCACCCAGCCGGAAAAGATACTCAAGTCAGCCAGATTTGTGCAGCGAGAGGTAGGCCAAGGGTAGCTGCAGTGTTGTGTGGCGCAAGAGACGTGTTGCAGGCAAGGGGAGAGAGAGGCAGTGCATGACTTGCCAATTCAAAGCAATAGGCGGGCAAGCATTTGCGTGTTGAGGGGCTGTTCATTAGCAAACACGGGGTCACATGGCCGATTGGCACAGGCCAATGTAACAGTGGTTTATTACTACGATGGCAGGATGCAGTGCACATTGCAGGCCATCGTCACAATCAATGTTTTCTTATCAGACGGTGTGCTCACTTAATCAGAGTGCCCTGTACTGTCTGGATGGCAGTGTCTTGATGGCAGCTACCCGCCCCCTTGCACGGTATGCATTACCTGTACAGATTCCCAAGCGTTTAGCGCGGCGCCTCCTGGACCTTCAGCTGCTGCCGTGAGTGCCTTAGACACCGCCACAGCTACTGCACGGCAGCGGGCTGTGTGTGTTTTTACTTTCAGCGTGTCTTTGCAGATTGGCAGCAGTATTCCACGGTACAATGTGCTCACAGAGCTGCCACAAAACAAATGCCTGGTTGTTGCCGCAAGAAGCGGCCCCTGTGCACGTGCACATGGTGACCAGGTCATGCGCTCCAGCAAGTGTGCTGTGACCAAATGTCCAACCTTGACTGCCACTGGGCAGTGTTCCTATCTACTGTAATCAACTTTCTATTTTCACCGTGTTCTCGTAGAAGCCCGATGTCCTTGCCTGCCCTGGTGCAGATACATCGTGGTGAACAACCCGCACATCAAGCGGGTGTACGAGAACTACCTCAAGAGCTTCAACGTGCTGCGCCAGCTGCCGCCTGTGCACAGCATAGAGGACAATGTGGCATTCTCGCAGCTGCTCAGGAAACAACTCGACCAGCATGGTGGGGCACGGCTGAGAAAAAAAATAAAATAAAAAAAATGGTATATCCTGTGGACTAAGGGTGTCGTATGTACGGGTGACATGCAGGCGCTGTGCAACACGGGTCAACATGCAGTCAGGAACACTAATTGGTTGTTGGAAAGCTCTATGGCGGATACAAAGGGATTCAGCAGGCACAAAGTCTCGTTGTGGTTCAGCTAGGCTGTGGGCAACACACACGCAGTTCGGAGTGGGCCGCTGCGTGCACTTTCTGCATTCCTTGAACACATACTGGACTCTGCTTGCTGGGCCTGACCTCACAGCCCTCAGCCTTTGTGTGTATATTCTGCACTCGTGCCCCGGAGCACTGGCATACCTTGGCTTGTGTGCACCTGGTCCCACCGTTTGCACACACAGTGGCATATGCATGCTGTGTGTCCCCGTGCAGCCCCTATGCTCGATGCCCTGGCCACCGGTCTGCGTGAGGTGAAGGGCAAGGTGCTTGTGGGGCGGTGCCTGCAGCTGGACGCGTTCTTTGACAGCATGCTCAGGTCGCGCATCAGCAGGAGGGTCATTGCGGAGCAACACCTGCAGCTGACGGATAAGAGGTGAGAGGGGTAAGGGACGGCATGGGGGCGAGGTTTGGAGGCATGGGGGGAGGGCAGCAATGGCTTGGTGGGGCTAGGGGTCAGGTCGATGCGGAACGGCGTGTGAGAAGGGTGATGGCGGTCAATGGGTCAGGATGGCTCAATAGCTCCTGCAATGAACGATGTTCAAGAGACAGAGCAGGCGTGTGTGTGTGTGTCTGTGTCTGTGTCTGTGTCTGTGTCTGTGTGTGTGTCTGTGTGTCTGTGTGTCTGTGTGTCTGTGTGTCTGTGTGTCTGTGTGTCTGTGTCTGTGTCTGCGTGTCTGCGTGTCTGCGTGTCTGCGTGTCTGCGTGTCTGCGTGTCTGCGTGTGTGTCTCTGTGTCTCTGTGTGTCTGTGTCTGTGTCTGTGTCTCTGTGTCTGTGTCTCTGTGTCTGTGTCTGTGTCTCTGTGTCTGTGTCTGTGTGTCTGTGTGTCTGTGTGTCTGTGTCTGTGTCTCTGTGTCTCTGTGTCTGTGTCTGTGTGTCTGTGTCTGTGTCTGTGTGTGTGTCTGTGTGTGTGTGTCTGTGTCTGTGTGTCTGTGTCTGTGTCTGTGTGTCTGTGTCTGTGTCTCTGTGTCTGTGTCTGTGTGTCTGTGTGTCTGTGTGTGTGTGTGTGTGTGTGTTTGTGTGTGTGTGTGTGTGTGCGTGTGTGTGGAGGGGGTAGGGTGGGCGAGGGGCAGGTCAGCGGAGAGAAGAGAGATGGGTGGAGAGGCCAGCATGCTGGCGGATGGGCATGTTGTTGCCTGGCACCTCGTGCTTACTCCTTATACCTTTGAGTCATGCCGAGTGTGTACGTCCTGCCATCTACTTGCGCTATGCCCTTCCTCCACTCATGTGGTATGTCTGGGGCTCGGCTGCCCCTGTCCCTGCTGCAGGCCGGGCTGCATCGGCATGATCAGCACGGACCTGGACATTGCAGATGCAGTGGACCTGGCTGCTCAGAAGATGCGCCAGGTGTGGCGGGAGTGGGGTCACAGTGGGTGCTGGCACAGGCAGGGTTCTGAAGGCTGTGCAGGGAGACACAATACACCAGCGGGAGTGCTGGTTGACGGGGGGATGGAACAGCTGGGGATGAAAACGGCCTGCAAGAGAAAATATAGAAGACTGCCCCTCGAACGTTGCTAGTCAGAGACGGCTGTGTCGTTTTGCACGTGACAACAGGTATTAGGCTTTGCTTGAACTTTAGGGGTTACTGGATGGTCAGTACAGAGGTATCATGCCGGTTACATCATAACCATGATTTACCTACCCATCTTGACATCACCGGAGACGGACACTAGAGCCGGAGACGGCCCAACATTTAACGTCTCCGGTGGTCATGCATCTTTATGTTACAGGGGTGTCATTAAGCACGGCCGAGGTATGATTTCGGTCCATGTCCCCATGTGTCCATGCATGTGCAGGTCTGCATGGAGACGTATGGGGCCGCCCCTGAGGTCCATGTCAGTGGGGACACCACCGCACACATGCCCTACATAGCAGCGCACCTAGACTACATGCTGTGAGTCGCGTGGTGCAGCATGTAACTTGAGACGGACGCTCTCCTTGCGTGACCGGGTGATGAAGGACCACCTGTTCTGCCTCTTCCGTAGCCCTGCCTGTTTTCAGACTGCATTTCTGTGAATAGGCCAATCAGTCATGGCCGTTGTGACTCCACTAGGAAGGCTCCACGTCCCTCCAAGTGATCTCTGACTTTTCCTTAGTCCTGCTCGACCTGCTTTCAGGCTGTGTTTTTTGCATAACGAACTCAGTGCATCCCAACTTCAGTCATCAAGTCCTAACAAGACTATGGGACCCCCATCTACGCCGCAGACCCAGTATGTTTCAGTATCTGGAGCTGCTGTCTGACCCTGTACCAAAAGTTTGGCCTGCAAAATCCTGGCCGTGTTATGTGCGAGGTTGAAATTGTTCCATTGGCCTACTGCATGCAGTTACGAGCTTTTGAAGAACGCTGCACGTGCTGTGGTCGAGCATCACATGCCGCCGCCGGGTGCCCTCGCTGACAGCGGGCGGATGATTGGCCGGGCCGGCACACTCCCCCCCGTACACGTGCGCATCTGTGCCGGCGACACATCGCACTTGACCATCAAGGTGCATGGTCACATCATATCATCACCTTGTGCCTGCATCGTTCAGTTGTCCTGTCCCTGTGGTTGTCACTTTATCCTGTCCAATTAGGCGTAATCGTCCGGCCCTGTGTGTTGTCCTGCGTGTGCTACCGCACCTTCTGTGGGGTATCTGGTCAAATCTAATGTGCGCCTGACTCCCCTACTGGGGTCTGTCTCATCCTGATTGGTAGACAGTCCCAGGATCATTGACACGGATCACACGTAGTAGTGACTGCCCTGCCACAATCCCTCTGCACCCTGCACCCTGTTTGCCACATCAAAGTGTGTCTGCAGGTTGTCCAGCTCCTGTGGCCTTTTGTGTTGCCTTGCATCCCATTGTGCGCATCACGTCAAGTAGTGCATGTTCTACCTGGTGTGCATAGCTTTAAGATTGTAAGCGCCCTGCCTATCTCATTGCGCATGCAGGTATCTGATCAAGGGGGCGGCATCCCTCCGCACATGACTGACCGGGTGTGGTCGTACGGCTTCACAACTGTGGGCGGCATACCGGCGGGCTACGACCTACCCACACAGACTACACACAGCGCCAACCACACGCATCAACAGGGCACAACACAGGGCGGGGAACACGAGAGGTCGCCAGGGCATGGTGTTGCAGGCAGCGGAGCGGTGCAAGGGTCGGCCGTTCAGGAAGAGGAAGCCGGCTCTTCGCCGGCGGCGACGGCAGCGAGAGCATCAGCACAGGCACGGTCGGAATGGTTACCTTACTCGCCGGCAGGCGTTGCATCCGGGCCATATGCTCCTCAGCCCCTGCCAGGCCGCAGCAGCGATGCAGGGGCGCCCACAGCGCACGTTTACAGAGAGGGCCTAGGACCAGGCATGCATGCTGGTGCGGGTGTTGGCATGGGGTTGATGGGTGAGGGGGTGGGTGGGGAGGACGCGGCGGCGGGTGCAGGGCGGTTTCAGATGGCGGGGCTTGGGTTTGGCCTGCCTCTGAGCCGTTTGTACGCACGTTACTTTCACGGTGAGCTCACTCTTCAGGTTGTTCCTGGGTACGGGACAGATGCCTATCTTACAGTGCGTAGGCTAGAGGAGGGCGAGTGGCGGGAGGAAATGGACGAACCCGCAGTGATGCATGTCGATGAGCCCTAGCACCACCACTCCTTGTGTGTGCTGTGTGCATGTACGTTGGCTATATGTTAAGCGTCTTGTAAACTATGATTGAGTTTCCTTGGTTTTTGAGTTTGGGGACATCTAGTGTGCTTGGCACGCATTAATACGGACGTACAAAAGCTACAATCGCCAGGTCCTTCTGCGGCTGACAGTTTTGATCATCTGCATACAGTTCGCACTTGCGACATGGGCTGCCGGTGTACATCAGTCAGTGGACAGATTATTGTTGGGATTGGCGTGTGGCCGTGCTTTAGTGCTGGGAATTACCTACGTGGTGTGCTTTGCGACTGAGGTCTGAGCTCGGCTTGAAACATGACCGTGCTAACAATGATGGGATGTCCCCATTTGGCATTGGACAACCATCTCAGACAGAGCATTCCCTGCTCACTCAATGCTTGGCCTGAATGAGCTTGTGCCGGGCCTCTCATCCGGTCTTGCCTTGGAATTTCCTTGATTGGATTCGGGTCCTCTTGTTCGAGAGTAGTTGTGTCTGGCTAGGCATTGCTTTACCCATCAATCTGCACACCGAGTGGGCAAATAGTTAGTATGGAACATTTGCTGGCGGCCCTGGTTTGCCTGCTGCAGTGGTTCGACCCAGCTTGTCACACCGTGTTGACTTCTGTTGACTGGTTCTGACAGCAATGTGGAACGCCATCATCGATATGATGTCATGTCAGTAGAACGTTGCGAACCAGGTGGACACGTCATCTGTGCAGCCAAGCAGTGCACACCCTGGCATCATTGAAATTGGCAATCATGGAAAGTGAACACGTTGCTATCCATTCACATGCGATCTTTGGCGCGCAATCCTTGGCACTCACTGAATTGCATCCGTTCATCGCATCTGCCATGCATCAACGCGCTAGAGAAGTGTTGCAAGCACTGCTGGGTTGCAACAGGTTGCGCCGTGTAGAGACCAAGCCTGTGTTATGTGGTTGGCAACATGCAGGCCAAAACAACTGTAGTAGTGCTTGCTGGAGAGATGGCCGAACACCAATCAATGTGGTAATGCTGGTAGACGTACGAAGAGTAGACGCCAGCAGCAGCAACAGTGTCCGTAAACGAGCTGCATAAATAATGTGCTAAAACTAGCATGACTGCCAATTAGTCCACAAACCCTGGGTTCTGCGTCATCAATAATAGGTGGGCATAGGAGCTGAGTACTACCAGGCAAGCTCGTACATGGCCTTACAAGCCTACGGAGACCTGGGCACTTGTAACCATTGTCACCAAAAATTGTCCCTTGTGCTGGACGCCAGGCTCAGCCACTAATGCACTAGCTGGCTGCACAGGGCGCCCACACTTCACATCGGCACAGTCACGAGCAGATGCGATAACAATTATTTTTCATGGCGTACTGATGATCAGCACTCGCTCACTGCAATTACTGGTGTGTCAAGTTCTGATCCACCGACCTCCAATCCGTGCACTCTATCTGCAAGTTAACAGACCCTAATCTAGCCTCGAGCTCCGGCCCGTTGATCTGCCGACAATGCAATAACCGTAGTCGTTGCAACACGCCATGGTGCCCTGTCTGCCCTTCTGTGACTGTACCCGGCTGCAGCACGCTGGTCTGCAAGGCTGCAATGTCGCACACGTCGTCATCAGTCAGCATGCCCATGCCATCGAGCGTCAGGCTCGAGACCGGCATGCGAACATGCGCTAGGCTGTGGCATAGCCCGAAGCCGCCACCCTGCAAGAACAGCAACGAAAACGGATTTGTCACATCAGCTTGTGGACCAGTTATCGGGGCCTGGTGCAGTTGTCACACATGGGAACAGAACACTGGCTTCCCTGCAGACAACCAGTTCTGGCCAAGGCACAACAAGTGTCTGACAAAGACTTGGGCTGGAGGAGGGGCACACCTGCAACGGCCAGCATGTCGTGGGCGCTAACTGAGAGCTCAACTAATCGTCACTTTGTCGTTCTAATTATCATGTGCTGCAGGAGGAGTGTGGGTACAAGTGGATGGGTCAAGAAGCAGAGCATGCTACATCCAACACCGCCACTGCAATCTCACACCGCACACAATCTTGGCGATGGCGTTGTGCAGCCCGCTACACAGGCCCCAGTACTGCTTTCCATATGGCTGCTTGAACAATCTTACACTGTGAGGAAGCCTCTGGATCTCACTCACTTGCAAGGTCAGATGAGTGAGAGAAGAAACGTTCTGCAGCTGCTGCATGACCTCTTCCGGGCCCTGTGGCTCCGCCGGCCCCCGTATCACACTGCGCCCCTGCCACGCATCTGCGGCCCGTCCCCGCCCGCTCCCGCACACATGATGCAATGCAACGTGCCGCACGCCGGGAGCTCCGTGCAGCAGTAGCAGCAGCTGCTGGAGCTGCAGCAGGTCAGGCACGTGGTGCAGCGAGTAGCTCCTGCAGTGCGCGTGCACACCACGTTATGTGTCTGCAACACATGTGTGTTCGGGCAAGGCAAGGCAAGGCAAGGCAAGGCAAGGCAAGGCAAGGCAAGGCAAGGCAAGGCAAGGCAAAACATTTTGTTTTTGCATGATGCTGTTAAGCAGGCATCACGGAGGCCTTGTTGCGTGTGAACGTACCTGAGTGACAACAACCGTACGTCTCCCAACGGTACACCAGGCACTGGAGCAGCAGCAGCAGCGGCAGCAGCAGCAGCCAGTCCTGTTCCACTGTTTGACTGCCCGGCTGCAGCTGCCGCTGGAGCCGCTGGGGCTGGTGCCAGTGGCTGGGCTGCTGCAGCCGCCGTGGCCGCCGCTGCCACACTGCTCAGCTCCCGCGCCAGCAGGGCAGCAGCTGCCCCACCCAGGTGCAGTTCAGACAGGTGTGACAGGTCCTGGAGCAGGGCCAGCCACCTGCACAGCACAATAGAAAACCAAAAAATTGCAACGAAAGAAATCAATTCAGAAGCCTGACGCATCTTTGACTTCATTTGGCACGGCACACACATGGCAACCAAAAACCGGTGGTACATCTCTGTGAACACCGAGCCTTACCTTGTCTGCACACACAGTGGTGATGAGTACTACAGGTTATCAAGTATACAGTGATGATTGCTGATTACGTTGGTCTGCCCTCCTTATCGTGCGCTCACTTGCTCATGGCGTGCTGACGTACTGCGCTTACTTGTGTTTGGTAGCTGGTGCTTGCAGCGGCTGTGCACCATTCACGCCAGCAGGTGCGGGCGCCTGCCACACACCGCCTCCCATCTGCACATCTGCACCGATCTGCACTCCCATGCCAGCATGCACGCCCGCCCCTTGCGGCTCCGCTGCCGCCGCCGCTGCCGCTACTTCTACCACAGCTGCCACCTCCCCTGCAGCTGCCACCGCCGTAGTTACAGCAGCAGTGGCAGCTGCTGCCTCGCTGGCAGTTAGCCCAGCCAGAGCAGCTGCGTGGCTGGCTGGGCAGACACCCAGCGCCAGCCGCGTCAGCTGGGGAGCCAGCCGTGCCAGTTGGACCGGCATTCTACCTTCTGATAGGTCTAGGTGGAGCACAGAGAGGCTTTGTAGGTGGGCTAGGGATGGCAAAGGGGATGTGACTGAAGGGGAGTGGGTTGTGTGGAGCCCGGGTGTGGGATGGCGGGGTCGGGCGGGCAGCCTGCACAGCAACACCACATAGAGAGGTAATCAAGTGGCACGATGCAGATTTCGAAACATCTGGTTCAAAACCAGGCAGTTCTCTAGGGACTGAGGCCGATGCCATAAAGCTCAAACTGCCTCCTTGATTGCCTCATCATGATTGATGGAAAAGCACGCGCAGCCTACAGCCTGCAAGTGTGTGCTGAATCTTGGCACAGATCACACAGACAAGAAGCCTGGTTGGTGAATGCTTCTGAACCAATTCGTGCATGTGTGCATTTGTGGTCAAAGACAAGTCTTGACCAAATGTTGTGCAAAACCGAGCAGCCTAGTGACTGTGGCCAAAAGCAACTCGGTATCTGAGCCAACAAGTTAGCATTGCCGCCATGACACCTCACAATTGATACTTAAACAAGCACAGTGACGGCAGCGTATGTGTTCTAAACCTTAGCGCTCAAACATCCTCGTTTGAAGCGCAGGCAGGTCAGGCTGAGTGCAAACTAGATGGAGTCCCGTCAGTTACTTGAACAGCTACGTTGACATACTTTTGAATGGCCTTCGTGGCGGATCCAACAGTCACAATACCCAGGTTGTCCCTACAGAAAACACCCACTTTATAATGTCCCCGTAACGCATCATGAAAACACAAGCACAATATATGATCGTGCCTGTGTACACAAGTGTGTTCCAGTCTCAGCACACCAACACCCACGTGATGGTGTCCAGCATGAGGTTGGTCACGTGTGTCAGCTGCTGCAGCGCTGCCAGCTCAGCCACCCCCAGGGGCAGCCGGGGGCACGGGCCCAGCGCAAGAGACTGCAGCCCGGGCAGCAGGTGCAGAGCGGACAGTAACTGCACGTGGGCAAGCGGCACACGCGTCATGCTTCGGAAAACACCATTGATTGAAACTGGCCTGACTGTCAAACGTGCTGTCGGTTGGTCTTGCAAACCCTCAGCGCTTGTGGTTTGGCCAAATGCAACGCCTCTTCATAATTTGCATCCTATTCCCAACATAGGCCTGGGCTACCAAAATCCCTGTTCTGCAGCCACTGCTTCCTGAATGCTGGGCAGGCAGCAGCCCCTGCCCTGCAACACACCACACCACGCTGCCATACTGCCTTCCTGCCTCCTACCTGTTGCAAGCTGTTGCATCCGCCATCGCGCTACAGTAATTCCTGTCCTACAGTACCACACGCCAAGCTACACCCTCGTCTAGGACACATCACACCAAGCCCTTCTCCCGCCTCCCACCTGTTGCAGTCTGCTGTATACGCTATCAACCTGCCCCCCTCTATCGCCCCGCCTACACCATGCTCACACACCCTCGCCCGCCTGTTGCATACTTGTGTGCGTGCCCGGCGCAATAGACTACGTCAGGTCGCCTGATGGTACTGCTGCTGCCTTGCCCTGCACCACCGCTCGCCACGCCACCATGCCTACTTTCTGCCTCCTACCTGTTGCATGCTTGCACGTGTGCCTGGCACGACCGTCAAGTGCCGGAGTGCAGTGCACGGCGCCAGGTCCTGCCATGTCAGAGACCCGCTGTACATGTACGCATCCGCCAGTGATATCCCGCACACCACCGCACCCGCACATGCAGCAAGGGTACGCAACTCGCGCTGGGACGAGATCTGAGGCAGCATGGCCACAGAATTGCTGAGATCAGAGTGCAGGCGTGTGTTGCAAGGATAGCGTGATCTGCAAGAGGACTGGTAAAGGAAAGGGGCCACGAATAGCAGATGTGTGCACAGGTGGATGGCTGTGTACGGGGCCTGCACATGACCCAATGACTTTATCAAGATTGTGTTGCCTGACCGCTGAGGCGGGGATACCAGAGGATAGGACTTGAGGCAACCCTGTGTTCTGTCATCACATCCTGTTGATGTGACAGTGATGGATTTGGGGCACTGTTGATATGGGCACCTGTCTCGCATTGGCCCAGTGACCTCATGGATGTTAGTCCACCTAATCCTTGCTTCCTTGACAATACATGTTCTGTTCGGAGGGCAGTTTGCATGTACAAACCCACAGTGTACACCACCCCAGCCGTTTCTTCCCTCACCGCCCGTTCACCCACCCTGCATGAACCCCCCACCACATGCAGCCGCACACCCCTGCCAGCGTGTGCCGCGACACGTGTCAGCGCAGGCAGGATCTGGTTCAGAGCCGCACTGCTGCGCGCGGTGTAGGAGGTGCTGTCTGATCCCAGCAGCGAGCGCAGAGGCGCCAGGACAGTCACGCCTGCACATGCACGGGCTGACCAATATAGGTATCTGCATGCTGGTTGACAAATCGCTGTTTGCCAGTTCTGGGACAATGTCCTTGAATGGCACTGGAACCAGTGTGGCAACAGGGATGATGGGACGACCTCAGGGAATAGGACTGTGGATGTGGCAAGAGATTTCAGGGTGTTGGCTGGCCTTATTCTATTCACGACACTGTTCGTCTGTGAGCCCAAAGCCCAGCAAACGACAAACTGCCAAACCGCCATGCACGATGAACAAAACAGGGTGATGGTTGGACCACCGACAGAAGGATGGGATTACAGGCAGGGCAAGGGTTGGCCAGTTGCCATGCAGCCCGTGGAGTGGCACATTCCACTGGCCTTGTGCCCCTGTGCCTGACCTGTGTGTGGCAGCGCGGCCGCCAGCGCCCCCCAGGTGTCCCCGCTGAGCCCCGCACTGCACCCCGACAGGTCCACGCGCCGCAGCCGCTGCAGCCCGTCCAGCCCACAGTGCGTCAGCATGGCCCGCAGAACGCCGTCCGCCACACGGCTGGAGAGGCCTACACAACGCACACAGATGACACACAACACGGCATTCAATACTGTTGGCATTAGGCCCCTGTTACGTTGGGGTTTGGCTTACGACTGGACTACGGTTAGGAATGCCTGTGCACACAACACGGCAGGTTTTATTGTCGTGGTTGATTATGTAGTGTTGTGTTGTGCTGTTGAATGATGAATCAATTACAGTTTATACAGCCAGCAGACAGTAGTTACATACTGATACATATCACTCACTAGGGTCCCACGTGACCCCTGTGCCCGCTGTGCCGGCCGCAGTGGTGGTGGTTGGCTCGTGTCCCGCCTGCAGAGGGACGGTGGCGTGCGGTGCCCTGGGGGTGGGTGCCCACAGGCCGGGCTCCTCCTCAAGGGGACCCAGCTGAAGGGAGACACCCTGCGGGGAAAAACGCCTGTCAGGGTGAGGACAGGTATTGGCGCAATGTGTGCTGCAGACCCGTCAGTCACGGGTATGGTTCTTGTATGGAGTGCAGCTATACTTCTGGCCGCATGACGCACACTGAGTGGGTCCAGAAGTGTAGCTGCGTTCCAGACAAGAAGCAACAAAACACTCCACCTGAGCTTGCCCTTGCTTGCCTTGATCACCATCGGGCTGTGCCCTGTTTGCTACGTGAAGCTGCCTGCACTTGAAACAGTGGTTGCCTTTCTTTCCACACTGCCAGTGATCTCAGGTCGGCCCAGGACCTGCACTATCAAGTGCGTTGATAGATGATCCTCTTGATGATCCTCACCCTTGCCCAGGACCTGGCCTTTTCCCTGCAAACCTGCAACTGTGTGATCTGGCCCCGACCGCTGGCCGTGCCCCATGCCCGCTGGCCGCACACCGTGCCCGCTGGCCGTTGCCCCTCCCGCTGGCCGTTCCCCCTCCCGCTGGCCTCCGGC
>QAXH01005898.1:0-12736 GCA_004335635.1 Chloromonas sp. AAM2
GACCATGGTCGCCACCCTCATACTTTCCTGACATTCGGCCCCCCCAGGGGGCAAGGCTGAGGGAACATTTTAGCATTCACTTCTGTGTTTGCAAGTCTGTGCGGGACACACGCAGGGTTTGGCATCAAAAACGCCTTTCCTATCATATATCGTGGCATCAAGTCCAGGGTGTGGCCGCATGCCAGGAGGTGAGGAATGTAACGGTAGGGTCACACTCTGGCCGGTGTGAGGTGAGTAGTTCGTCACGTGGGGCCACCCACTGCGAAAGGTGATAAGTGGAGAACGATATCTCCTCGCACACAAATATGTGAGGAACCCGGTTCATAGCTGGGCACGATGTCTACCCTGATCATGGTACTCCCTCGAGTCATTTGGCATTGAGCGCTAAACGTAAGATTGATTGACTTGTTACGTCAGGGAAGCCGTCAAAGGACACGGGACAGGTTGTGATACAGTAGCCGTTGCAAAAGCTGACCTGTCGTAATGGCTGGCTTCGACAACAAAGCTAACAGTATGATCGTAAAGCTGACCTGAAAGGAAAGCTCAGACTGCAGAGATAGCCTAGCGGAATAGCTGTGGCTGTACGTCTGGTGACTCACTCTTCGCACGCAGAAAGGTAGTCAGATGATCAGACGGCAACTTCTTACAGGATGTCAAGAGCCTTGCTTCACTCGACCGAGTGGCAATGTGTGGCTTGAAGATAAGAAGAGGAATGTACTAGTGTCTTGCCCTGGGTTAAATACCAGTGGCTAAAAGGTAATGCATGTGAGCGTCTCTACTTTACAGTTGGCACTGAAAGGGCGCTCTCATGTAACAGCAATGGATCTTGTGGATCCAGAGATAACGGTAAGTATGAAGGCAAGCAATGCATAAACGAACACGACAGGTAGTGGAAGCGATTTGTGAATAAGATAGCGATGTTGTAAGAAAGTAAATGTCGTGCAGAGTCTTGTGAGGAAGTCATGAGTATGCGTGCTGTGCCTTGTCAAGTTCTAACTATTGAAGTACGGCAGATATGACAGGCGTGCTAGTTAAACATAGCTGTAACAGACAGGTAACATCCTACTCCTGTTACAGGTTGTGTACCGCCCTGACCTACCCTGAGCAAGAAAGGAGAAGAACAAAGGCAGAAAAGGCAGGAACGAACGAGACAGAAAGAAAGGCAACCAGCCACGAAAAACAGGAACAGAGCACAGAACGTGCATACAAAGCGGCTTAGTCCAATCGCCACAAGCAAGGTGCCCATGCATGCCATGCAAAGAGTCCACGCGTTGCGAGCCATCAGAAGAGTCCATGCGAGCCAAGGCAACAGTCCATGCGTGCCATGAAAAGAGTTCCTGCGATGCTAGCCACGAGATGAGTCCAGGCAAGCCATGACAGCATGCAAGAGTGCCACCAACAGCTTGGCTGCTCAGCCGTGCCGCCACCCTAACACGGTTGCCATCTTAGGCCCGTCCTTTGCTTCTAGCTGCGCCTGCTAAACCCATGTCTGACAGCCTTTGTTGGTCCTCAGTGCTTTGACTTGTGTGTTCTTTGCTCATTGCGCCTTGAAGTTGCCTGCTGCTGCTCAGGGTTGCTTAGGACAGTATCCAGTCTGGTCTCTTGCATGTCTTGCTAGCATTCTCGCTCGGTGCGTGTGGGCCCCCCTGATGTAATCAATACACATTGAGGTACCAGTAGTCAAGCCACATCACTCGTGTCGCCATCCTCGTGATCCTGCACTGTGCTGCTTTCTGCCTTGTCTTCTTCTTTTGTGCCCTGTGCATCACGGTCATCCCTGATGATGGTTGTGCACTGCTGCCCGGCCTTCCTTAACCATGCTAACCAGCGTCCGCTTACATCAGCCTACCCGAATGCGAATAGCACTGTGTAAAGGGGATACAGGGATTTCCATACAGGTCGTAAAGGCGTGCTGGCCGATTTGGTCAGGGTCGTCAGAACAATCAATAAAAATGTAGCGAATTGAATGACACGAGGATGGATACAGTCACAGGTTTTGGCAACAGTTACTGCCACCATCGAACAGACCAATTGTTGTGTGGCTGCTTGTGCCTGTGAAAGGCACAGATGTTGGAATGCGCAGCGTATTGTGCGGTGTGGCCCCTGGAACTCAGCCTATGTGTGAGGCCAGAGCTTTCTGGATTCTCTTGACCCAGCAGCTACTAGTAGCCGCGGCCTGATGTGATGTAGCGATGAATTACATCAGCCTACCAGAACCCGTATAGCACTGTGTGAAAGGGATCAAGAGGGCCCACCTGTCCTACACATCCACCGGTATATGCAGCAACTGGCCGGTTTCCACGGAGCACGGTCACCCGCCTGGTCTCGCGCATAGCCGAGTTCCAGGGCCCGCACCCCGCAAGGCGTCACTTGAAGGGACGCAAAAAATTGATGAAGAGATTGGTGAAGAGATTGCAGCACCAAGCCAGAGGTTGAGCAACAAGGTCAATCAGAAGTTCTCAGTTGCATCTAACCTATATGCATACACAGTAGGTCATACACAGTTGTCATTTCCCATGCTAGGCCTAAAGCTCCGTGGATGTGCTTTGGTGAAGTACCAGCTACCCACCAGTCACTGGCCACTACAGTGCGGATGTAGGGCAGTGGGATCTCTGGAATCCCTTGACCCAGCAGCTATGTGTATCTGCCCATGTAATGCAACGGTGAAGTCTCACCATTCTGTATGCTGTCTCTCAGGGTTGCAATGGGCCCGCTGGTCCATGCCAGACGACTGCATGGCTGCTGCATGCACCCTACGTGCAGCTGATCCTTTGGTCACATGGCTTCAACCGCCGTAACCGCCCTCCTGGTGCATGCCCTATGCATCACGTGAGATCCTGGCAGGCAGTGGCTGCCGCTGCTGCTGCTGCCGCCAGTCCAACCCATGCTGCGGCCCGTCCTCACGATGCCGCTCTTCACAGTCCCCATGATGCGGCCTGTCACCTGCATGCGTTTCATTCCCATGATACATCCGATCACCGGAATGCCGCCTTTTGGACGGAAGGCTGCCTAGATTGTGTTGCCCAGACCGCCGCTTGAATGGTTTGCTGAGACTGTGCGTGTGTGATTGAATGCAGTCATCTGGAGCATGATGCTGGTTCCAACCGTCGCTGGGCAATGGGCCCCTTCCCACGTCACACAAGGCAGAGCACGAGATCACGTCCGTGCTGGTCTCATCCGTGCCAAAAGCCTCTTGAATCAGCTGCTGATAGTTGTCTTTGTGGAAGTTGGTGCGTACAAATGGACCACTGGTTCGGATCATGAAGCCGTCATAGGCCCTGGCAGCCTCAACAGGGGATGCAAATGAACCGATCTTGAGCTGCAAAAAAAGGTGGGCAGGTGGAGTGGTTACAATGAACAGTGTCTGCTGAGCTGTGCAGCGCATTGGCCTGTCGCCTGCTTGGCATTGGTGATAAAGGGACAGGCGCTGCTGTGATGCATGTCGAGCACTCCTGGGCCAGCACACCCTGCTGCACACGCTGATGTTCCCCGATCCTTCTCCCATGCTGCAAACTAGCAGTACTCAAACTTCTGTTCAGTGTTAAAAGACCATAACGACCTGCAAAACAGCCAACTACTCATGTCCTTTCGGCAGGCGCAGCTTGCCCACCTTGTTGCCATCCAGGCGGCAGTACGCCCGGTACTCCCGCCCGCCCTCCTTGTCAAGACACAGCCACACGCCTAGGAATCCCTCAACCTGCCAGTGACAATCAAGTCGATTATGTTTCGGTTTCGTGTGATTGTCGTAGGTTTCTCACGCCTTATCTAAAACCCCTGGGGCGGACTTCATAACTCAAGTCGTGGCCAGGCGAGACATGTTTCTGGCTCAGATGGCTTGATGCTTACGGCCACTTGAGGAATGACACAGATGTAGGAACACACACGCAATCACCCGTCACTCCCAGCTTATCTGTTTCACTTGTGAGGACGCCACGGATGTACTGAGACACAGCACACACACGTGCACACACCTGCCAGATTCTGCGTGGATGTGGCGCAGCGGAGGCGATGTCTGCTCCCCACACACGCCGCTGCCTGCCTTCGGCTTCACACGATCGCTCCGGTGCCCCTCCACCTGCGCTGCCTTGACCCCGAGCCTCGGGACTGCCTTCCCAGAACGGAGCGTTCTGGCTGCACGCGGGCTGGGAATGCGACACATGATGCGCCAGCCGCTCCTGTTGCGGTGATTCGTGCGCGCCAGAATGCTGTGTGGGCTGAGACGTGGGCTGGAAAACGCGATGTGCCAGGTGCAGGAAAGTGTGTGCATTCGCCGCGCCGGAATGCGTGGGCTGGCCGGCCACGGAGGCCAACGGCTTGCGATGCTGGGTGGGCAGACTGGAAGGTGTTGCGGCAGGAGGTGGGGAGCTAGCAGGTGGGGCGCCATCTGTGTCGATCTGTACCGCTGTCGGGGTGCAGCTGGGCTGCTGCTCCTGCTGGTGTAGCCGTGCAGGCGGCGCATTAGGCATGGAGGCTACGTTGGGCTGTTCTGCTGTCGGGGTGCGGCTGGGCTGGGGCTGCTGCGCACTGCAGTTGTTCCCTTCTGCAGATATGGCGACCGCGTCAGGTGTGGATACCTGTGCTTCGTGCTGCTGCTGTTGTTGCTGGCGCTGGTGCATCTGTTGCTGGTGTGGTTGGTGCTGGTGTAGCTGGTGCGGCTGGTGTGGCTGGTCCTGGTGTGGCTGGTCGTGGTACAGCGGCTGTTGCTGCTGCAGATCCTGATGTCGCTTCTGCTGCTGCTGCTGCTGGTCCTGGTGCGGCTGGTGTGGCTGGTGCTGTTGTAGCTGTGGCTGGTTCTGGTGCGACTTCCGCTGGTGTGGCTGGTCAAGGAGCGGCAGCTGTTGCTGCTGCTGGTCCTGGTGCTGCTGGTGTGGCTGGTCCTGGTGTGGCCGATCGTGGTGCGGCAGCTGTTGCCGTTGCTGATCCTGGTGCGGCTTCTGCTGTTGCTGGTCCTGGTGCGGCTGGTGTGGCTGGTCCTGGTGCCCCTTCTGCTGTTGTTGCTGCTGGTCCTGATGCGGATTCTGCTGTTGGCGCTGGCACGGCAGCGGTTGCGGCTGTTGCTGGTGGTGTAGCTGTGTGGATGGCGGACTAGGCATGGAGGGCAAGAAGGGCTGTTCATCCTCCTCCATGGCATCTGGATCATCTAGGATTAACAGTGCTTCCAACTCTGGAACCTCGATAGCTGACCCCAGCAAACCACCAGGAGAGCACATGTGCGGCTGTGATTGTGGAGAAGCCAGATGTGCTTGACCTTGATTGTATCGGAAGGAAGCATCCCTACCATGCTGCTGCTTGTGGTGCTGCCACTGCGGCTGCCCTGCTGCATTTTGGTCTGTCAGTCTACGTGACCCTATCTCCTTCTTACTGTCTGGAGATGGCAGCTGCTTAGTGAACATGGCAAGGGTGGCGAATATGCTGTCTTGCATCGGTACGTTCACCTGGTGATGCAGGTCGTCTGCATTGGCCCGGGGTAGGGACAAGGGCAGGATACCCAGCATCCCTGTGTTCAAATCCAACGAGGCCAGGGCGGGCAGCTCACACTGCATGCCAGCCTGACCATGCAACTCTAGGCCATGTGCATGGATCTGGAAAATTGGCATGTCAGAAGCATGAGCTGTGGGAGTAAGCTGTGCCGGTTGGTTTGCAGAGCTGCGAGACAGATGGGTTTGAAGCTGCGGCAGTGCGTTCTGTGTGTGGCTGGCGGGTGGGGCCAGTGCTAGCGCGAACGCTGTATCCGCGCCCACCAACTGCCAAACATCATCCGCCGCATCCAGAATGAGACACTTTGCTTCCTGGCCATTGAGCTCTGACGAGCAACCAAACGCTCCACCCTGCTCAGTTGTGACCGTTCGAAGCGTGCCATTTCCCACTCCGTCCTCGTCGTTGCCGGCACCCAGTGCCCCGGCCGGTTCCTTACGACGCAGCTTTCTGCCGGCTGTGGGATTGACCCAGCTGAAGGCCTCACTGCGGGCTTGTGCGATCATGGCATCAATGCGTGCTCGGCTACCGCTCCCGGGGGTGTAGTGGGAGGCTCGAAAGTTGAGATCGCGGTCGTCCGGCCGCTGGCTTAGCTGTGCAATGTCGGCCGCATGGGCTGCAATCTCAACGCTGGCAAAGTACCTGTAAGCAGAGCCAGTGCTTCTTTCTGACATGAAAATGTGTCAATTATTTCCAACACAAGACACTGGCAAAGGTAAGCAGACACCAAGCAGGCATGGGGTCATGGACGGCTGCAGGATCAAATCATGCATGATCACAGCCAGGCCCTGCATTGTTCAAATTTAAGGATACCTTGGCAAACCGCTACTCGGTGTGTGCTCTCAACTTCCTGTCAGAATAATTTCCTGCCCAAGAGAACATGGCGTGTGGGCCCGTTCAAACCCTAAAGCTATACTTCCTTACCCAGCCCCTGCGCATTTGCCATGCACCCAGCATGATGATCAACCTATACGCGTTGCTTTCTCATCCCCTTTGGCCACTCTGTGCCACACAGTATCGACACAGGTGTGATACTGACTTACAAACGCTCTCTCTCTCTCACACACACACACACACACATGCACCCTCTCTCTCTCTCACATACACACTCGCTCACCCGATGTGCGTCCTCTGGGGCTTGGGCCCCCTGGCCCGGTATCTGCCCCGCTTGATCTCCCACGTCACGTTCTTGTACAAAGGGTTGCCGTTGGGGTCGAGCTGTTGACTGCACGTGCTGCGCCAGGCGCGTAGGTTGTGCGCTGGCTGAAGCTCGTCGGCTGCTTCAGATGGTGGCGATTCCGGTGCTGGTTTTTTTACAGCGCGTTTCTTCTTTGTACGGCTATTCCCGGTCTGTTTCATCCGCTGCCTGCGAGGCCGGCCAGACGCATGTGCACACTGCATGTCCAATGATGATTTTGGCTGCATGACGGGGTCTAACAATGCATCAGTGCCGGCTGTGTCACCTGTCTCAACTGCTTGGTCACCGGCTCGGACGATGCTTACTGTAGCCTGTGAGTCAGTGGGACTGCGAGGCTGCTGTGCTGCTTGTGCAGATGCACTACCATGCTGCAGGCCTGCTGACATGCATGGGCTGCTCGGCTGTGGTATTGCTTGCATGTCGACCTCCATTGATTGGTGTGCATCGGGGCTGCAAAGATGCAGTGTTGACGGCGTGCTGGGGTGGCTTGAGTGTGCACATGGATCGCTGCACGCACGCGGCGCTGCCTGCACACCGGGGCTGCATGCGTGTGGTGCTGCCTGCACACCGGGGCTGCATGCGTGCGGCGCTGCCTGCACACCGGGGCTGCATGCGTGCGGCGCTGCCTGCACACCGGGGCTGCATGCCATCGGCGCTGCCTGCACACCCGGGCTGCATGCCATCGGCGCTGCCTGCATAACGGGGCTGCATGCCATCGGCGCTGCCTGCACACCAGGGCTGCATGCCATCGGCATGGGCAGGCAACCAGGCTTTGCTGCCACTTGTTCGTCACAGCCTGCCAACAGCAATTTCTGATGTACGTCCAGCCTGGCAGTTGTAATGCTAACAAACTGCATGCTCAGACTGCTGGCTGCCTCGGTTCCTTGCTGGCATACACTCTCGCTCTCCTGTGACACGTTTGTGGAAGGATTGCTAGTGCATGGTGCAGCATGTATGCATGGGCTGCCAATGGCTTTCACTGCCTGCATGTCATGCGCGCCTTCTGCTGCTTGTGTGTGCAAGTATGCACTGCTGCTTGATGGCTTTGCTGCCAATGTAGCTTGCTGTTGACAAGCAATTGCTGGTTTTCCTGATTGAGCAAGTGTGCAGGCGTTGGAATTGGGGCAGGCCACGGGCTGCTTTGTCGGGTGTTGCCATCTGGCAGTGCTCTGTCTGCTGCCAAGGGTTTGGCTTAATCTGCTGGCCTGTAGAAGTGCAGTAAGATCGAGGACTGGTAGCTGCTGCTGCTGCCGAGACCAGGCCAGCGCCATGCGTTGCTGTCTCAGCAACTCCAGCGTATGTTTATCCTACAGTAACACCAGGTGATCCAGTGATGCAGGGAGGGCAGATGGCAGGTGAACAAGGGGCACAGCTCTACACGGCGTCACCATACACGACAAGGGGTGAATTGTGATTTGCGCATGCATGTGTTCATTTGCGTAACCGCGAGCTGTCAATCCTTGTTCGGCGCCAATGCCAGGTTATCACATACCGTGAGATCAGGGAATAAATTTGAAGGCGATTGTTGCAGCACTCTGTCCATGACTTGACGCACAGCCGCTCGGACTGAGTTTGGCATTGACGAGCTGTCACTGCGGCTCTGATGCACGTAGATGCCCTTCTCATCATGATAGCAGTCTATCTCACCTGCAAATCACGTCAACGTAACATGGAAGCAAGTCAAGAGCCCGCACGTCGAAATGACCGCTCAACCCTTGAATGTCCAGCTCACCCGGCTTCATCGGCTTTGTTGTGAGGACGGTTGGAGCTGTAGCGCTGCTGGAACGCCGGTTCTTCTCGCGACCGGGAGGGAGACGGATAACGGATGACGGAGCAGCTGTTCCCATCATAGGGTTCCGAAACAGGTCCGCAGGCCCGTCATGGCAGCATGCTGCAGCGCCATCCATCCCGCTGCAGCAGGCAGGGCTCACTATGATGCGTAGCTCCGCAATACACAACTAAGGCAGTCAGCTTCAAATGCCAGCCGGCATCGGCAACCCGAATTGGCTAGCTCGACTGGTCACGGTCACATGCGTGGAGAATCGGCACAATGACATGCCTACAGGAAAAGCCACAGTGCCAGCTGTGATCATAAAGTGGTCGTAGCGGTTACTGTGGAGCCCAAGCAAGTTTGATTGCGAGAGCTTACAGTTCCAGGCGTGCTGCACGACAGCTGCAGGAAATGGGGTAATGCAGCACTCTCTAACTCAGGGCAATCCGAAGTCAGACGGACCCACACCTGCAAATGTCAGGTCCTCAGGACTCGGTCAGAAAGTCACAAAGCCGAATACCGACGCTGTCATTGGGCTCCACCCAGCCGTTTGACCTTAACTCTCCAAAAGCTCCGGGCTCCTACCCCTCCCTGCCTCGTCCTCCACACCCAAACTCTTCAGCCGCTAGCCCAGGAGTGGAGAATGGCCCAAGTGCTGCAAACACTCCCAAGGGCAGCTCTGACGGCCGTCCTTTGCGCCGGTCAAGCAGCATCAACAGCCATGCAGGCAATGAGGGTCCCACCAGCACAAGCAGCCAAATTCAGAGACGACTCAGCTCTGGTTCCATGGGCAGCAATGCATCAGCTACCTCCAACCCCACATGCCCCCCTCCCAAATCCAAGCAGCTGACTTCAGCATACACAGCAGGCACCAGCCTGAGACGCAGCTTCATCCCCTCCCCCTCTCCCTCATCCACACCCGGCCCAACGTTCCAGACACCAATCTCACTATCCCGCCAGCCGTCAGTCACGTCTAACCATGCTTTGGACAACGGCATTGCATCCCTCCCCTCCACCACTCCGCCCTCCCCCACAGGCTCCATGCACCAACTCTCACTCACACCCCACCACCACCTCCACAGCCACCATCACAGTGGTGCTTCAATCCTGGAGAGCCCAGCACTGAGTCATCTCACACAGCAATTGTCGCCTAACCGAACATCAACTGCAGCTCACAGCACACATAAGGCACATGCAACCAATATCGTGGTGGCTGTCCGCATGAGACCTCTCAGGTGGGTAGGGCCGGGCTAGGGCTTGAGATGTCATTGTTCCGTCCTACAGCGTGATGTACGTTCAAAAACCACACATGCACATACATACACATATACACATACCCTGTGGCTCAGGACGAATTCTCCGCTTTGCGCACGGTGGCCTTCCACTTGCTCCGAGCTCATCACTGCTAGTCCAGCATATCAGTAGGCCACTAATGCTTCACACTCGATGCTTTCCTGAGGCATAAGGGTATGCTGCTGACTGCAAAAGCAGGCAGCAACACATGATGTCATGCTAGTAAACCACGTACCACTCACTCCAGGTAAACTGTCAGAAGGCCTGATTTGAACCCTCAATTCGAGCGGAGCCGACTGCTGGCCTCTAGCATGCGCTTGTGGGCTCTAGCAGATGCTCGTGTGCACCAGGGTAGCCGTCACGGGGCACAGCCTGTGTCACCGGACACGGGATGAGCACCGCCCTGACCTACCCTGAGCAAGAAATCATCTCTAGCATCTACGTTTCTAGCATAACATGGGCTCACATGCTCTTCTCAGCCTGAACATGCTGCTTGCCCCGCACGGTGACAAGAACAGTGCCCGAGGGGATCGTGAACGCATCAGAGCAACCGGGAACATGACAACAGTATCAGAACAACCAGACATCTGGCTCAGCACATCTGCCCCTGAGCACATTTATTCCTTTCATCAACCCCACATGCTGCTTGTTCCCGCATAGCGACAAGGAGAGGGCTCGCGGCGACCATGAGGCGTGGGCAATCGACGAGCAGCGGAATGTGGGCTTCTACAAGGAAGGAAGGTGGACACCCAAGTTCCATTACGATCATGTGTTCGGCCCACAGGTGCGCCCATGGCGGCACACGTGATGCACAGCCACTGCATGGGGCTAAGCTGCATGGGCAGAGCGTTGCATGCAAGGCGTTGCATGCAGAAACGGAAAGTAACCAACTTGCAACGGCATGCACAATCAGCCATCCAGCAACCACCCACTCATGGTGATGTACATGGATGTCAAGACAGTGATTGTTTGTGTTCAAGATTTGGTTTTCATATGTCAAGACAGTGATTGTTTGTGTTCAAGATTTGGTTTTCATAAGTCAAGGCAGTCATACGTTGATCGTCTGAACACTGAACGGCCTTGGATTGAAAATCAAGTACAACAACAACAACCACTGCTGGGGTTGCATGGCAGGTGGACCTTGCAGTACACTTGGGTATGTGTCATATTGTGTATGATTGTGTATAACGCTTGTATGGGTCCGAGCATGTGGGATACAGCGCATCGGTGCATCATTGGTGGTTGGACGAGGTAGAAACTGCGCACCGGTGGATCATCTGATGTGTTTATTGATGCCATTCAGTCATTTTCCGTATGTATCAAACAAGTAAGCGTCAGTGACAGGTCCAAGCATCAGGCCTACATTGGCAAGTACCCTTCGGAGGCTGTAGTGACAAGTGATTGGCAAGTACCCTTCGGAGCACATTCACATAGGCTTTGAGCCTAGCATGCGGCCTTCAGTCCAGGACAGACGCTGATGCACTGCAGTGTACAGAAACAGTGTTGGCCAGAAAGTTGTATTGGTTAGAAAGTAGTGACAGGGAATAGGCAGGTCCAAGTTGACAGGTCCAACCGGTTTTTCGTTTCTGCAGGCCCGTAACCAGGACCTGTTTGAGACGCTGGCCCGGCCGCTGCTCGCCCCCGCGCTCAAGGGCGTGAGCGGCACTGTGTTCGCCTACGGCGTGACCAGCAGCGGCAAGACACACACCATGATGGGCAGCGGGGCAACGGGGCTGGAACAAGGTGGCCACGGGAACAGTTAGGGTTAGGGTCAGGTTAGAGTTAGGTTAGGCTTACGGTTCAAAGTAACCCCAGGGCCTAACCCCAGGTGACAAGGGGCACAGCCAGAGTACACATCAGTGCATGGGGGGTTGGGGTTAGGGTTAGGGTAGGGGGGTAGTGTGGTGTGCTAGGAAACGTGTGCTACCATCGCACCAATCGGCGTCTTGTTGGTATCTGTATTACGCATGCGTATCCGCATCATCCGCCAGCCCTGGCCATGGAGCGTGAAGCATGTGTACCTGCTGGCCCTGGGTGCACCCTGGCGAGCTACCAAGGCGAACAGGCATAACAGATATCTTGCCTCGATGTATTCTATCTAGATGCCGAAATACCTGGCCCATAAACAATCATTTGATTGTTCATAATGATGAGTTCATTAGATCTGGGTTATCAGAAGGTTATCAGAAGGTCTGGGTTATCAGAAGGTTGCTAATAATATTATTTGCTGTGTGCAGGTGGCGAGGTGACAGGGGAGGCGGGTCTGGTGCCACTTGCTGTTAGTGAGCTATTCTCGCTGATAGCTGCAGCTAACCAGGCCGCGGGACAGGCTGGCCCAGGGGCAGTGACGTCCACATACGTGGTCAAGATGGCCATGATGGAGATTTACAATGAGGTGGGTGCAAGAGCAACAGTGTTTTTGCCAGCAAATGCATGGTAATGTGAAGTTTGTGTGTCACTTTGCGACTGTTTTGCGTCAAAGGTTTTATTGTAGTCGTAAATTGCATGGCACTGATTGCATTTTGTTTGATGAAATACGCTGAAAAAGCATTGCAGACATGAGGGGTTGCTTGCAACACACACACACCGGCACCTGAGCACGCAAACCAGCCCCAGAAACGATGATCTCTTTCACACTTGAGCTCTTGCCAATTATATCAGACTCTTCAAAGAGGTCTGCCTGATCAGAACAGTTTCCCAAGGACCTGGAAAGTTTCCCAGTGGCCCACACACCCAGAAATGCCCCTCCCCCCCCTTCCCACACACACACACACACACAAACAGCACACACACACACATACACACAAACAGCACACACACACACATACACACACACACACACACAGACACACAGTGGCTTGGGCCTGCATGCTTGCCTCATGCCCTGCAGGTGTTGAATGACCTGCTGGACCCTTCACTCACGAACCTCAAACTGAGGGAAGATGGACACAAGGGGGTGGTGAGTGTTCAACCATGTGTGTGTGTGTGTGTGTGTGTGT
>QAXH01005899.1:2249-23539 GCA_004335635.1 Chloromonas sp. AAM2
TTGTTGAACACATCCAACTGGTGTTGCTGAGCTCTAGTTGGTGCCCATGACTCAGCAGCGCCATACATCAGGATAGGCACAACAATCGCCTTATAAATCTGCATGCCTACACTGATGCCTATACAATGCCTTGTACAGATTATTTCATGAGGAAATGAAATGTAAATCAAAAGAACCAGGCAGCTGTTCAACCTGAAGGCTTTGCCCATTATCCCCTCCACTTGCATATGGAGCTTGATCCATCTGTTCGGCTTGTCTGACGACACAGATGCGAAAACACACTCACTCACTCACTCACTCACTTGCGCGTTGGCGGCCTGTGCATACTGGCTGGCCCCCTCCAGCAGCCGGGTCAGCAGCGCAGGGGATGGGTACACCTGAAGCCCGGCCGCACAGCGGGCAGCAACGTCTTTGTGCAGAACGACTGACAACCACTGGGCCACAGCAACGTCGTTGGCAACGGCAGCAACAATCTCCAGTGCTGGGCATAAACGCTTGGATGGGTCCGCGACACGGTTGCTGGCCTGCCCATCACGTTGACATCACTGACATCGTCCGCAGCTTATCAGAGCTGTGGCGGCCTTTAGGATGAGTGCACACGGCCGTAGCATGGCCGTGGCATGCCTCATCATAAGTGCACACGGCCTTGACATGGCCTCAAAGGCCCCAGGCTGCCCACCTCTGATCCAAACGTGACCAGCACAACGCTCGCGCCTGCCTGCGCCTGTTCGCCCAGCCAGGTCCACCACTGTGCGGAATGCACGTCCGCCCACTTGCCAGCCGGCGGCTGCCACCTGCAGCAGGTGCAGGGGTGCCAGACCCAGCACATTTGTTTAATTAGTTACTTTATTTGTTATTTGTTTACTGCATGAGTGCTTATTAGCCTGCAAGCACAGGGATAACAGTATCAGGCCCTGACTGGTATGGATACATCCCACATCAACGGGATGATCCGTCGGGTTGGCGCTTTCAGTAGGGCAGTTGAAGCATTCACAGTGCAATTTTAATAGCAGGGGTGCCAGGCCTAGTACCGGCATGGCTCACGCATGCGCACTGCCTTATCTTGATCAGATGCTGCCCGGGGCGACAGCTGGCCCTTGGCGGGCACAATGAGGCAGTCTCATGTCTTCTTTCCGGTGGGGAGAGTGTAGCGAACGTTCCAGCACCTATTAACCAAGTGTGACCTCGATTGCTTGAGAGATGCTGACGCAGTGAGTGGCCCCTGGGTCCAATTCCCATCAGCGTACCCTGTCCAACACTGACTATCTGTTACTGCTACTAGTCCAGCGTGCATGCACTCACTCCTCCACCGTGAAGCCCACCATGTGCACCAGCGGCGACAGCAGCCGAGGCACCTGCAGGAGCATGTGTAGGGAACCAGGCGACTTGCGTGTAATGCTCAGTGCTGCAAGTCAACCACGGCAGGGTGCTAGTGTGCCCCGATGGGAATGGGACCCAGTCACTGCGTCAGCTTCTCTCAAGTGACCGAGGTCGCACTTGGTTCCACTGATCGCTCCAAGCATCGAGATCCAATCAGGACGGCTAGGACTAGGGTAGACTAAGGGACTAGGGTAGACTAACGGAGTAGGGTAGACTAAGGGACTAGGGTAGACTAAGGGACTAGGGTAGACTAAGGGACTAGGGTAGACCAAGGGACTAGGGTAGACCAAGGGACTAGGGTTACTCGGTGAAGTGACAGTGTGGTGACCAATTCTGGAACAGTGACAACATTGGGTGCTGGATGCGGTTCACATGCACACATACACATGTTTGCTGACACACAAGGATTCCTGGCGGTAATACAGACATATTCACACAAATTGTCCCAGAACTGGCAAACTTCTTTTTTAGTAGGCCTTTTCAACAGCACGTGCTACACAAATACAACACCACAGGGATGGCATCGCATGCACTATTAAATAACTAACACAAGACATCGGTAGGTTCTTGCACTTGATCTGCAAATTGAAACAGATGAGTCTCATGCAAGACGATGACCCCATGCCTGAAACCAAGAATCCGACTTGTAAACCAATCACGTTTATCATCATTTGCTACAGAAAAACAATGATCACACGCCGACAGGCAATGGTCCCGCCATGATATCATGGCCGTGGTGTGAGGTGAGGAGCTGCTCGCATGCGCACCTCAAACCAGGGTGGTGTCACCACAATGGCGTGGTGCTGCACAAAGTGGGTGGTGGGGGGCCCGTAAGGCACCACGCCGTGTTTAGCACGCAGCGCGTTGAGGGCGCCTGCATGGGGAATGAGTTTAGAAATCCTGCAGCACCACAAGGAAGGGTTCCTCACACCAGTAAGTGACCTTGCCTGATCGCAATGAAATTCGGTACAAGCCTCCAGCATACCATACAACCACAATTGTCAGTTTTCTGGGAGCACCACATGCCACACACAGGCGCAGCTGCCCCTAATCTACCCTTGCACACGAACCACCTCAACCTCAGTATCACACATCTGACGCCATTCGGGCTTGGGGGCGCACCTGGCCCACCCAGTGGCCGACTCAAATCAATGCCGAGAGTGCGACTGTTCGTACCTTGTCTGCAGCTATTGGTGCCTTGGCACAGCGGACCCACATGCCTATCACTCCCTTTCTGCAGATTAGGTGCCTTTGTCACGCTGGTAAACATGGTTCGCGTTGACCTGGCCGATTTTCAGAGTAGAGTACGTGCAGGCAAGGATACCAACTTTCTGATCAAGTTGAATCAGAAGGCAGATTATGTGCAGTGGGCCTTGCAATGTTTGTTAAGGACACGTTGTGCACTCACACTTGCAGGGACGCAGCCAGCTTGCGCACTCGTTCCAGGAAGGACTGCAGCAGTGCACACCCTTGCAAGGACGTTACGTGGTTGTCCAACACCCTACACACACAACACTGCGTCTCTCGCCCTGGCTCAAAGCTACCCTGGCTCAATAACATGACACGTTACACAGTGTCCACGGTGAATGGCAGCCCCTCCTTTCCTTCATGTCACATCCAAAAGGAACCTGACTGCAACTGCATAACACTCGTGATGGCGCTGTGGAGGCGATTATGAGCGCATCACAAGCAACAGCCGACGATGACTTCTAAGTGCTACTCAACTGAGTGTTACAGTGTTACAATACTGCTTATCGCGTTATGCTTTCTGTCAAGTTATGATCAATCTGCTTTCTACCATTTTTTGATTCATTTTTCGTGTTTACGTTTCCTCAGACAAGTGTTTGAGCTTTGTCAGGGGCATCTCGCAGGGCCCCAACCTGTCATGGCAAGACTCAACCGTCCTTATGGAGGTATCGTTCCGAGTGGTATCAAACCCACGTCACATTGGCTTTGTGATCACCTGAACGTGAGCTCATGTAAGACTGTCACCGCCTCTTAGTACACACCTGCCATTTAGTATACAATTTACTTTATACATCATAGTTTACTACTACTGGGCCAACAAAATGCTATTAGTCAGCAAAATCAACACAGAAATGGGCAAGAAATCAACAAAACCACAGGAAATAGCTCACTTGTCATTGTTCCCACACCGGCTCCAGTGTCGTTTTTGGAAACTGTCCCAGAACTGGCAAACATTTTTTTTATTGTTTATTTTTATATTGTTTATTTTGCACGGTCGCCCAGCAGGAACCCACCGACGAGTGCTGGGTGAAGCTGCGGCCATGAATGGGGTCGGGGCAGGTCCAGCAGTCCTGGAAGCCAGCAATGTGGCCCAGGTTTACTGGGTAGAACAGCACGAACTTGACCCCTCTGGCGATGGCCCAGTCCATCATAGGCCCAGAGAAGAAGTCACCAATGATGACAACTGGCATCCTGTGCCATGCATGGGTTGGCATGTGCATGGTACCAACTGCATGCTGCTCTCAGCAATACGCATGTGTTGAGTGTGCGTTGTGTGGCTGTGCCTTAGCACACACACCTGCTGCAGTGGTGCGCAAGTGTGCCATGGGATGCAGCAAAGGCACGTGCATGCTTGCAAAGGAAGCGCCGCCACTTGTCAACTGGACAGCCCTGTATGAATCACACCGTTTCTTCATAGCGTCGTCAAAGGCTGTGAAGAAGGGCTCATACGACGTCACCGATGCATTGGCCAGCATGTCGCCCAGGCTGGCACCTGCATGCAGCGCACACGTGTGGCAGCCAAGCACATGCTGTGGCACCAGTGTTTTGTTCAGGCATCGTTCATCAGACGATAAGACGTTGACATAAAGTGCAAAAAACTAATGAGATACAGACGACAACGGCAATCAACTATTTCAACAACTGAACGTACTGTTATCAATTTCTCAAGTATTACAACAAACGCTGTGTAGTACATGCGGTACGGACAGCCAAGCAAGTACTGCGGCACATGCTGCCAGCTTCAGCCATTTCTAGAAGTTGCAGCACCCACCAGCACGGAGCAGCACAGATGCTGCCACTGGTGCTGGCGCATCTCAAGCCACTCACAAGTCATGGCCAAACGAGACATGCTTCTTGCTCAGGTATGCAATGTTTACGCCATCTTCTGCTCCACTTGTGGGCCGCTTCAGTTGTACAAATGCACACACAAAGTGCACGTGACCTTACCCCAGAGGGTATGTCCACAGCACTCACCCACACGCGTCCAGGCCCAAGGGTCTGCGCCCATGGAAGCTGCCTCAGTCATGCGCTGGATGGCCTCACGGAACACCCCGGCCGGCCACACATGCTCAGGCTGTGGCTCAAAGTCAATGCCCGCCTCCTTGGCCAAGCCTGCATGGCTCGGGCTGGTGCAGAAGTGCCGATGAGGGTACAACATGGCATTCATGAACTCACCCACAGCACCATAGCTGGTTCACTACTGCCAAATAGGCATAAAAGACGTAGTGATTGAGTGCTGCGTACATAGCCATGACCAAGTTATGAAACCAATGTAGTGTAGCATGGCAGTAGCATGGCGTGGCATGCTATCGCGTTGCGCGCATGTGCCATGTATGGCAGCGTTGACCAGCACTGACCTGCAAACCGAGGCTGGCCCCACAATCGCACTGGATGGCCCCTGGAAGCCAGCTCCTTGGCTACTGGCAGCATCTGCTTGGTTACTGACAGCGACTGAGGGCTGGTAAAGACGATTACTGCATGGGTGCAGCTAGGCAGCAGCAATGCTGCAAGCAGGGCCAGCAGCTCTCTGTTGTGCTTCATCTGCTTCATGCTGATGTCAGCCTGTGCATATATCGTGCACGTACACAATGCAGGGTGCAGTGAGGCCCGTGCACGTACACAAATCGCTGGTGTTCCAGGGGAAACAGGGCAAGTCAGCAATTCTGAGTCTTGTTGACAGCCTCCTACTGACTTGCGTCCCAGGGGATTCTTCGCATGTGCGGATTCCGCGTTTTGCACCTGCCTGCGACAATCAGTGGGCTTTCCGTTCACGGGAAAACCGCGAAATCTCTCGGCGCAAACCGCGAAAACTTTGGTTATATTGCGGACCCCCACGGACGTTGCTGGCCTGATTCATCCCATCCTGCGACACCAGATGGATTGCTTGCGAACATGTTATCGGCTGGGCTCAAGGCAGGCTCCCTGTCAGGAGTGTCAATGCCGGAAAAACTGTCAGTGTTCAGCATCAGGCTCGGCATCTCACAGACGCAAGGCAACATGCAACCGCCAAACCAGCTGTTTGAGATACACAGCACTGCTGTCAGTGTTCAGCATGCCAAACTGTGGCCCAACCGTCAAACTAACAATCTTCGGTGACTGGGCAGTGGATCTGTTCTGCAAACACATTTTGTGTACCCACAACAATAAGCCTTCGCCACGCACACGAAGCCATTGACGTGCTTGACACAGAAGGCATCGTCCATTAACCGCTTCTCCGACCAGTGCACTTTGCCATTTTGTACGAGGCCACGATACTGGACAAAGCACAAGATCGCAACCGGCTTGCGAAAGGCGTCGATGGTGCGGAACCTCACACCCACTCATGCTACCTCACTTGATTGGCTGCATTTTGTTGTGCCCATCACTGCGTAATTCGTTTCATATTGAACCCTGCCGGTTGGCCCCGCCCGCACGCTGCAAAATGCATTTTAATGCAATTGGTTAATTGCGACTTCTGGTGCAGGATAACGTCAGTTCTCCGGAATCCTCATCGTTTCAACCCCACACTTCAGCCAGTATAAGTTGGTCAGAATCTGGAAACTAGTTAAAAAGGGGAGAGGCAAAAAAACCCAAAGGGACGGGGAGCTCAGCCTTTTTTTGGGTGGCCTCCGGGCATCACACCATGGTGTTCTCGGCCAAGAACAATGAAGGGACGTCATTCCTGATGTATTCAAAGCAACATGTATGTACGATGCAGATTCGGCACGGCACAACACAGTTGGCAACAAAATCAATTGCTCGTTGATTGTTAGCGTAAAGTCTCCAGTTTGAGTGGACGTCCAGTCCCAGAGTGCAACTTCCAGAATACTCCTGTCGTGCCATAGTCGAGTCGCAAACTCGCTGGTTCAGCTTGAGTACTACAGTATCAAATGAGTTCGGAGCTCTGTTTGTCTCGGCCTCGACCACAGCTCCATTGGCTCACAGCTACCCTGGCTCAAAGCTACCCTGGCTCAAAGCCACCACGAGGGGCTCTCTGTTGTGCTTCATGCTGATTCTCACCCAATGCATGCAGCATGCCACACATGGTCAACAGAGAAGCCACAGTTCAGGCTACAAGCCAGGATTTGGGCGCACACAGCATGAGTATGCAGCATAACGTCCCAGCATCCAGGGTACTGTACCAACCAGACAGTTCAGGTGCAGGTGCTCCCTGTGCCCAACTGCCTCTGCTGGCATGTGTTCCATCTCAGGCGAGTGCTGAGCAGAGCACAGCCTCACGACATGCGATAGTAATTCCTCGGAGGCAAGTACGCCACAGCATCAGGCAAAAACCGTGAATCCCTCCCCTCATGTAATCTAGCTGACTGTCCGCTCTCTGGACGTGGGCGACAGAGCTTGAGCTGCGTGCCAGATAGGCTCAGTCAGCCATGGAGTCATCATGTGCAGAATATTCGCTGATGGTGGGCTTTAACCAAATGATGCACTTCAGCGGAATTTGTACTCAATACGCGGCCTTTGCATATCACAAGCAACTCGCTCCCAAGTGATAAGCTCCCTTCATTGTAGCCAAGGCAGCAAACACTCCAACCAACTGGTGGAATCGCTCTGATTATACCGAACAGCTGTGTATCTAGTACAGATATGTATTGGCACAACACAACTTGCAACTAAAGCCAACTATGCTGGCCCTTACAAGCTGCCACATGAACCGTGGTTGGCTGTCCAACACACAGGCTTGCTACTATAATGCGTTGCTGCCGGCCAGCTGTGCTGCTCCAGACTCAGTTGCCGCCGGCTGGGCTGCTGCCGGCGCGGTTAGAGCTGGCTCAATCAGCGCCAGCTGGCTTGCTCCAGAATCTGCTGGTGCCTGCTGTGCTGCTCCAGGCCCAGCTGCTCCACCTGTTGTTGCCACCTGGGCTGGTCTGTGCTGTGCAGCTGCCGCTGTAGGCTCTGACTGAACAGCTGCCGCTTGGGACCCTGAGTGAGCAGCTGTGGGTTGAGACGGCCATGCCGCAGCATTAGCCTGCGCCTTCCCTTTTGACCTCTTGAATGCCTTGGGCAAGTGTTGCCACTCGCTGTTCACACGCTTCCGCAGGCTGTCCGGAAGTGTTGGATGGGCAGCTGCCTCCTCCGGGCTGTTGAACCTTTCCAGCCATTGGAGAAACGCTATGTCCTTGCCCCTATCAGATGCCTCCTCGGAAAGGCTCTGGCTCATGTAGCCCTTGTACTCCCACAGCTCATTGGCGCACTCTTCTCTGCACTGCTCGTAGTTGGTCTCTTCGAAGTAAAATGTCATCTCACGCATTGTGATGGCAATGTCGTTTGGATCGCCCTCTCCCCACCTGAACACAGCATGGCACTTGCATGGCGGTCATGCAGGGAGCAAACACCGGCGCCACTGTGGCAGGGCTGTACCAATGTTCTGGAGTATGTGTGTCATGTTGACGAGCAGACGTTTGTTGCATGCCACAGTGACAAGATTGCAAAAATCGCTGAGCTGATTGAACACAAACGTGACAGGCTGTCATGGCCTACCCACCTGATGTAGGCCGCACACAGGCGCGAGTCATTGCGCAACTGGCAGCCTAGCGCCTCAAGGGCAGTCCTCAGCTCAGCTCTCCGAGTCACACGTGCCTTGGCATCCGCCAGCTCCTGTGGCAAGCAAAACCGTTTATATTTCTGCACTCACTGCTTTGCAAGGCCAGGTGAAGAATCAAGGCGTGAAGTTGTTCACTACACAGGCTTTGGCAGCTACCTCCCATTTGAGCATGCGGTGCCAGATACCATACTTTCTGCCTCAACCCTCCGTTGTTGGCGGTGCCGGTGGGGGTGTGGCATTGCCCTATTTGCGTACACACAGGTGTGCCGGTGCCAGGGCAGACAGACGGCGACATGGCAGTGGGCCGAGCCAGGGCAGTGGACCAAGAAAGGGCAGTGGAACAAGCCAGGGCAGTGGACCGAGCCAGGGCAGTGGACCAAGAAAGGGCAATGGACCAAGAAAGGGCAGTGGACCGAGCCAGGGCAGTGGACCGAGCCACCTAGCCAGGGCAGTGGACCGAGCCAGGGCAGTGAACCGAGCCACCTAGCCAGGGCAGTGGACCGAGCCAGGGCAGTGAATGGACCGAGAAAGGGCAGTGGACCGAGAAAGGAGCACACAGCGAACATGCTCCTCTCAACGCAGAGACTACCCGCCTGGCCCCGTCATCAGCCCAGACATAAGTGAGCAGTACTAGCATAGCAACACTGGGCAACCCAACACAATGGCGGGAGAGCAAGAAGGGCCAGCATGGCTTACGTCAGTGGCAAGCATGGGAGTTGATGATCCCCCAAGGTCATGTTCACCACCTGCCGTGCCAAGACCGCTTCCGCCCACCTGTACAACAGCTTCAAAGTTCACGTTTTGCTTGGCCTTCAGGTAGCTCTTCAGCTTGTCGCCCGGCTGGTTCTTGGGCCTGAACAAAGAAGGTCAGCACACATCAGAATTCAGGCAGCTCTGTCAGACCCGTGCGGAAGGACGTCATCTTCTAGTTCATCAAATCATCATCATCATCATCATCATCATCATCATCATCATCATTACATGGCTTTTCATGGTTCAACCCACGGTATTACAGCCATCTGTCCAAGAATTACGCGCCTGACAATCGTTAGCCAAGAAAGGTCACTGGTAGCAGAGTGCAATCTACGAATGTCATCACTAGCAACACGGTTCCAAGTTAAGAGTGGGCACCCCTGACTCTCCTTGCTACAGCCTGCTGGCCCTCTGGGGCTGTAACAGTGGCAAAAGGCAAACGTTTAATGCTGGAAGTGTCATGCATGCGTCACATGTGGCCTAGCCGTGTGTTCTGAGCAGGGCACTGAAGGCAGGTTGATGAGTTCTGGCGTAGAGCTTAGCCTTGCTGATCACCTCTGGGCCTAAACGTCCATCAAATGCACCGGGTTACAAGTGAATAAAAATAAAATCAAAAACAGCGTTGGAGCTCCTTGCATACTGGCCCTCTGATGATGGAATGACAAATACGTTTCGATGTAAACCCTATATGAAAGCTGCTGGGCTGTGTGGACTGTCTAGCCTAAGCTTGGGGACACTAGTGACCGAGTATATGAGGTGTTGCTTGGCAGGAGCGTGACTGCACTTCAGAAGCTGTGTCGTTCATGATATTCTGATCAGGACTCGAGAGGACTGGTTGCATATAGTATAGTAGTGTCTGGGACCTGAAAACAATTATTCATTTGTCGTCCAGTGCTCCCCTTTGGTTTTGTTCGTTGGACATGGCCCTCTGTTTCCTTCGTCCAGCGTACCTTCTTAAATCCTGGTAGTAGTAATCAAAGTAGAAGTCTTCCTCATCATCGGAGTCTTCGTAACTGTGCCATTCGCCACCGTAATTGTCCTCCAACGTGCGCTGCGCCTGATCCTGCATAATGGTCAGAGCCAGGCGCAAAGTCAGCTCGTCAAGCATGTCAGCACAGCACGGTCGCAGGCTCCTGTCACGGCGCCGAAGCTGAAATGTTTGTCATAGTTTCAAGATCAGAACATCGGTGTAAGTGCCCTCCCCACACCCACCCACAATGAGCCAATAACCTCGCATGAAAACAACCAGATCTGGACGGCGCGGACGTCACCACCTTTTGGAATGCCGCCAAACTATGACAAGGACCTTACGACCCCGTGGCCCCGCATGAAAGTATCACAACTCTCGACCCAATATCGTGTGCGCAACCCAGCTCTGACCGGTAGTACTCACCAGACTCAGGCCCAGGTCCTTCAACTTCTCATCCACTTGCGCGCGCCGTCTTCCGCGCTCCCGTTTCAAATCATCTCGTCGCTTTTCGGCTCTGCGCCTTGCCTGCTCCTCCTGCAGCAGTCGTCTTGCGGGAGGACGCACTGGGCTCCGGCGCGGGCTGAGTGGCTGCTTGGCTAGCTTGTCCGTCAGACGTTTGACTTGTGCCTTGCCCACCGCACTTTTCGAGCCGGTCAGCCTTTCCCGCTCGCTTTCCCACTTCTTCCGTTTCCTAGCGTCCAACGCCAAAGCTTTTTCCCTGGCGGCCTTGCACCCCGGGTCCACTAAGGCATCGCACAGGTCCATTGACATGCGGGTGAAGGCTGAGGAGCCCACAAGAGCCAGCTTTGCCGCCAGTCTGGCTGCATCAAGCATCACTCTGGCTGGTGCCGGTGCTGAGCTGGTGCTGCCACTGCTGCTGCTGCTGCCTCCGATCTCACCACCACCGTCAGTGGACGCGAAATTGGCGCACAGGTGATGGGAGATGATGTCAAGGCACAGGTCTTGCAGTGCATCATCGTTCATGCAAGTGCCCTGGCATGACGCAGCCGGAGGCAGGGACAAGGCGACTTCTGCACATCACGGGCAGAACGATGAACTCATAAAGGGCGTGTGCGCATGGATGCAAGGAACCCAACGGACGTGTATGCCCCCTCACCATCATCAAGCTGAGTATTGACTGCGCCTGAAGTGCAGCTTCCATCAGAAGTGATCATGCGACAACTTAGGCTAGCTTACAGCATACAAACTATATTCAACTATCTCAGCTTAGTTACTAACTGCAATAATTGGCCTTGAATCGCCTCTGTCCTGGTGCCACTCACTCACTCTTTGATCGCTTGGATTGCTCTGCAGTCTTTGTCATGGGCATTTTCGGTTCATCGCCAGTGCGATCTGAGGACCTGCCTTTCCCTGTGAAGAATAGGCGTACCAGTGATGCACAACCTCGTTCAGACGCAATCACGAGTGAATGGCCCAAGGTGAAAGGTTGACACCTGGCTGAAGACACAGTCCCTGCCATCAGCAACGATGGGTATACCAGGGTGTACTGTGAGTACGTGTATATGTGCGTCATGCGTTTTGATATGCATGGGCAGCTGTGATCAGCCTGATGGCTGGACGCTGTTCCTTAACGCACGGTAGCAACTGCTAGTCAGGGTGTGCAGGTTGTACACACATGAGGCCTCCACACACAGGGCGGCATCACCGAAGCGCAGGCGTGCCGCACTCACTCTTGCGCTTGAGCTGCTGTTCGATCTCGTTGTCTTGCGTTCGGGATGTATCATGAAAAGTATACATCACTGGTGGCAAGGCAGCAATGCGTGCCAAATGCCGCATCGCCATCAAGCCCTGCGCGGCACGCGGCTCAGCAACTTGACTACGGTTGCTGAAAACCTCAAGTTGCTGAAGCCTGTAGAGTGTCTCCGCTTCCAGCGACGTCGTATCCAGAGCGCGCTGACTCACGCAGGGTCCACCGATGCAGGTCTTGGAACAAACGCAGAGCGGATTGCTCACAATCTTTCGCGGCAGTTGCACAGAAAAACCGATCTGTCGCTCGTGACGTGTCAACGAACGAACGTGTCAAGGAACGAGCGTGTCAACGAAACGATGTTTGCTCATTCGTCACGAATCGTCTGTCATCACTGTCATCAGTCGTGTTGGCTCATGGGGAAGAAAGTCGGGCCCGAACGTAACGCACACTGCGAAGCGGGTTGCCAGCTGTGCCAGCTGTGCCAGCTGTGTGGTGAATCCTGAATTGAACTGGTGCACAGAGCATGCAACCGCAAACACCCCCCATCCGCCATGTGCATGTCCAACGAGCTGTCAAATGGCTGCCGCCGCCCTTTTCAAACACGCACTACACACGAGGACGAGAGGACATGAAGGACAGCTTGGCTGCCATGAAGCTTATTGTAGGCTAACAATCCAAGCCACGCAGGTCCTCTGTTGTTGGCAAGCGCTGCACCGATGAGAATCCAATAACGCCCTCGCACGCAGCAGTCACTTGTTATGAGAATCTGCTAGCAGAAAACTGCACAATTGCGGCTGTACGTCAGTACGTGATGGCCGCACTGCCACCCTGCACTGCAGCAGACGGTTGCCGGGGAGGTAATGGCTCTCCACGCAGGCAGGATAGCCAATGAGAAGGCATAAGTTGGCCTCTGAATTCAGAGAACGTATATCAGACTCAGCTGGGACATGATGTACACCAGGAAATCCACGATCATCAAAGCCAAGGTAAAGTGGGTTTGATACCACTTGGAACGATATCTCCACAAGAAGTCAATAAAAAAGAAGTTTGCCAGTTCTGGGACAATTCCTGGGACTGTCACTGAAACCAGTGTGTGTCCGCAAAAACGTGTGTGTGTGTGTGTGTGTGTGTGTGTGTGTGTGTGTGTGTGTGTGTGTGTCGCACACAGGGTAATCACACACAGGTTCACACACAGGGTAATCACACACAGGGTGCACCGCGGGATGACCATCAGCACAAGAATCAGGGTGACGTCAAGAGGAGGCAACAGGCTATCTGTGCCAGTGCAGTGGGATGCGTCCCCAGCCATCACAGTGATCTCTGTGACTGCCCTTGTGCCCTGCCTGCAGTGTCCGTAGGCAAGGGTGTGGACCCCATCATCCAACACATACCTCTTGCTGTCAAAGGCAGACAGAGCCACCTTGGAAATAACAACAACAACAACACACAGGACTGGCCAGAACTGGCAAACTGCTTTTTTACTTTATTGACGTTGTGCCTTACCATGCCAAAATGAGACCATGGATGCCCCTGGCAACGGTGATACAACTGGAGCCTCTCGCCCCGCCAAACTTGTTCCAAAAACGCGAACATGGGCCTCAATGGGGACGCACAGTCAGGCGAAACGCTCACAGCAATCAAATGAGGCGACACAACGCTCACATCAATCAAATATGTTCTCCCACTGCTGCTTCCGTCTCAGCTTGGAACACCGCGATCTTGTGCATACCCAAGATACCCAGAGCTATCTTAATGGTGAGTCACATGCTTTTTCACTCATTTACCAGAAGGTGTGATGACCCCATTAAGCCAGATATGGTTTCTTCTGCTGCACCGGAAAAGCCTGCTGTTAACAAGCACACACTATTCTGCATTCAGATTACAGTGACATGGGCTTGCTGACAGCCTGGACAGGGAGTAAGTCACTGCTTACCCTGGGCCTGTATGAAGGCCTCTCCCATTTCAACAGGAGCCTTACAGCCAGCAGCAGCGCATGCTTACGCGAATCAGGCGATGCAGCAGCAGCAGCAGCAGCAGCAGCATCTGAATTAACCACAGGAGCGGCAGTAGCGCCCCGGCCAGTCAAGGTGAAGGGCAGGAGGTCATTCAGAAAGTACGAGCCAGACGTGCTCGATTACTTTGCCAAGGTCAGAGCGTGGAACAAGCAAATGAACGTACTGAAAGCGGGGTGGCGAGCGGACCTGTTGCTCAAGCATCGTGCAGCCGAGGAGGCGCAGAAACAGGCATTGAAGATCTCGACGCAACAGTCTGTTATGCGAGGGACATCGCAAAGCCATCAAGTTAAGCTCGCCTTGGAGCACGAGCTGAAAAAGGCAGAACTGGAACTTGAGCTGGTGCGTTCATGCATTGAACAGAGCTTGGCCCTGCTGCATGACTGGGAACCTGAACACCACAACCCTTGCCTTCGTTGCAGGCTGAGATCAAGTTGCAACGCGCTCATAGGTTTGAACAGAGAGAGCAAGAACAAAAGAAGCTGGTTCAGGAACGGTGCGTTGCCAAGCAGCATGGCAGGCATGCACTGCACCTCTGCACTGCACCTCTGCACGCCCAGCCATGGCTGTACGCGTGCAGGAGTACTTTCCTTGGCAATCAAAAGCCATGTACGACACACTGAGGGTGCTTGAGCTCAACACCATTCACGCACTGTCTGCGAACGATACACAAGTTAAGCACTGTTAACGCATTGTGATTCACGCACGGTCTGCATGTTGTTTGACAAACTTGCACAACCAGAAAAGCGTGCTACTGATGTTCAGAATTTGTGAAACCATGAATTGATCGCAATGGCATTTCACTACATGCTCATTGCTTTCTCACAGTCTTCACACGTAGAAACTTTGCAGTGCATGTTTTCTACAACTTCTCAACAACTTATGCCGCAGACGTGTTCAATTATGCTCCTGCCTTCAGGCGTGCTGCTCTGTTGGAGGCCAGCCGCAGCTGGGTGGGACGCGACCAGCTCTTGGAGCGCATCAACCTAGCACTGGACAACCCTGTGCCGTTTGGCTTTGTGACACCCCTGCCGGACGCAAAGCGGGCATTGTGAGGGACAGATCCAGCACCCAGCGATGGACAGTTGAATTAATGACACCCAGTACAGCACATGCTGGGTGCTGCCTGTCACACATGACGTGCAATTGGATCTTCCCGCTCGTTTTTGGCACAAATAGTTAGAACCTGGCAATGAGGGCTGTTCCAATCGCCCAGTACTACTGACCTATTGCAGCTCTCATTCCATCTCTTACCAAAGCTTTGCCGGCCTTGTGGTGTTTTCAAAGCATGTGTTTGGCCATCTGGGCTTGCGTTGATCTGAAGGGGAAACTTTGTGAGTGGGGAATGCTTCGCACCTTTGATCTAATCCAACACCACTTGCGCCCAGCGCCAGGTGGAGGGAGCCTGAGTACAGAAGCTAGCATTTGTCCAGCTGTGCTAGTCCCTCGCGCTTTTCCACAATGGGATGCTGGTAAAGTAGCTGGCCGCGGGCGACGGCAGGATGTGCGCAGCTTCTCTTGCAAGCTGAGATTGGCTTTCCTGCACGCCGTTTGCCTTCGTTAATCGTTGTTTGTTGGCGTCTGACATGCAAGCGTATAACCTGACGAACAATCTGGCCTTTTTCATTCATTTGATTGTTTTATTCTTGTCTTGGCAGTGGCATCAAAAAAAAGGAGTTGGCCAGTTCTGGGACAATTTGTGGGTGTGTGAGATGTATGGACCAGCAGTGCCCTGTGTGGCGGGTTCGATGTACAGGGCATGTGCTGTTGCCGGCCTTTGTAAGGATTCGGTTACCATCCTCATATTGCCTTCGTACAGGGCCGCAAAACGCTGACATGCGTGTTGCAACTTTGACTTGCAACATCAGTAATGTTTGGACCCAGACCAGTATTTTGACGGTAGCAAGCAGGACGTTTCCAACATCAATGCAAGAAGGGGCATCATTTGCAATACAACCACGTCTGCTGGACCATCAAAAAGAAGGCTTGAATACTTTTCAGCCAGCAAGTCGCACACATGACGTCATAACGACATGGTCAAGGTCAGCTCAACTTAGCACACAAGGGAGACAAAAAAACGTCTGTGTCTCTCGAACTCTGTCTCAAACTCAGCCAGTCCATTCATGGAAAGCGTCAACGCCTTGCCTGTTGCGCTTGCCATCACCCCTGCCCCTACTGCCAGGCAGCTGTCCATACATTGGTCCTTCCTCCCACATTGGTCCCTTCCGCCACTGCGCCCACAATGCTGCAACCCAGGATGGTGGTCCAGGGCTGGCAACACCCACTGTCTCTACTCTGTTAGCACCCTCAGGACGCCAGTACCCCACCAACTGGCCATCAGCCTTGCATTGGTACTTGAGGTTGGGCTGTGCTGGCATATACGAGAAGCCAGGCGGCAGGCCTTCGTCGTGTCCAAACTCAGACAGAAAGCAGCACAAGGAACGTCTGTAAGCTCAGCGCCTAATCTGTTCAATGCTGCCTGGACCAGTCAACGTTGGACATGTAAACACAAGGTAGTTGGTAGAAGTTTAAGGTCGTCACTACCTCCAGTAACTCGCACACGCTCGAGAGTCTGTTCTTCCTGTTTGCCAATAGGTTGTCAATCCCTTCACTCTTGCTAGCTGCTGAAATGCTTTACAACTTGAACCGCAAACAACTAACAGCCACCGCGCAACTGCAGGACGAGTGTTGGCTACCTGGGTTAACAGCAAAAAGTGATGCTACTGCCAGCCTAGCCTTCCCTCGCCCTGCCACAGTGATGGTGTGTGAACAGAAGCCAATGCTTGAATGCATAGAAATTTGCAGTCAGCTGACGTGACAGGGATGCCTGCCACAAACCTCCAAAACACGGCAGTCAAGTCACTTGGGCATACTCTGGCCATGTCAATTTCGTGAGCACACCAGATTGTCTGGCTTACCCTGTCACCTACACTGGGCCACCATCCACTTAACATACACAGCTGCAAAGCTTGCACAGCTGCTGGCACTCCAGTTGCATTCGTAAACATCATACAACTCTCGGGCATAAATGATACCCTGTTCAAAACTTGCTCTGGTCCCTTGCTGCACGAAATGCATGCGCTCTCAAATGAGAATAGACACGTGCTCCCAACTCGAAGATAAGCATTGGAATTTACCGGCTCCTACGCTAGTCTACTTGGTCCTGCCACATACTGCATAATTTCCTGAACAAAAGCAACTGGATCGCTGCCTCTTGCATCATCAGAAAGCTGTCTGCTCCCACTGTTCTATTGAGCGACTGTACCAAAAAGGGTGGCCACAAAGGCAGAGAACACAGTCCCATGTGAGATGATAGTGTCTCATCTGCCTACCATAACTACAAAAGGTTTGAACCTGTCAACGCTACGTCCATCTAGGTGCACGGGCCAGGCATTAGTGCGCAGCGTATGAACTGCTCCCCAGCCGATGTGCATATGCACCATTCTGGACAGCGGCTTGATGAGCACTCTGCTCAGCAGCGCCTCCAGTATGTTGCACTCAACCTCCACCGACCCGTCACTGTGTACACGAGCCATCTGTCGACAGGTCATGTCAATAACAGTCGTTTGCCAGCTACAAAACGCAAAGATGTTTGCCAGTTCTGGGACTTGGTGTTAGTGGGAGCTTGGTGTTAATCAGCATGTGTGCTTGCCTGACCTCACTCACTCAAGCCCCAAGCACAACGAACTCTGCATGTTCACGCTCCATGTGGATGCAGGTGTGCTGTCACCCTCTTAAGCAGGGAGGCCAGGGTTTCCCGAGCCGCCAGCAACTCCTGCCTCTCCACCTCACTCACGGCATCCAATGGTCCCCCCACCATCAGACACAGCACTGCAGGGCTGGAAGCCCATGTGAGGGGAATCACCAGCCCACCCTGTTGGAGGTCCTCTCCAGAGCTCAGAACAGGTGCAGGGCTGGTCGACCGTCGGTCCACCACAACTGTAGGTATTGGTGCCAGGACGCTGGATGCAGGCAACTGGCTGGTGCGGCTGGTGTCACTGGGGCTGGCAGGGGGGCTGAGAAGGCGGGTGGCTGGCCCGCCAACGCTGGGACTGTCAGCTGCACCGGAGGCAAGAGCCAGCAGACACCTGAAAACAAGCAGCAATGACAATCACTCTTATCTGTTGGCCTGATGTTGTGTAGTGTGAATGGCAGGAGGTAAGAGCTGGCCATGCTGCCAGATGCGATCCTGCCGATGCACTGTTTGTGTCGTTCGTGATGAACGCCGCTCCCTTTGAACTTGCAATCATGCAGTTTGCCCATATGTGATCTCTGCCCATACCCACCTCTCCATGTGGTCGTCAAAGGACGCAGCCAGTGCGTTGATCATGTGGTGCCGCACGCACAGCGGCACAGTGTCCCGGAACCTGCGGCTGGACACCTTGAAGAAGGCCATGCTGGCAGCCATCACCTGCACCAGAGAGGCAGGCAAGTAACTGGGAGGCACAACCGCAAGCCTGAGCATGTGTATACTGTACTGTTCGAGTGATAGAATTGTTCTCAAGACTCGCAGGAGTCATGTGGCAGGGAATGCTCAACAGGAGTCACGTGGCTAAAGGAGTCACGTGCGCTTGGTGCATGTGCATGCGTCACGGTTGAAGATATCAACGCTTCAGTGGCCTACCCCTGACCTGCCTACCCCTGACTTGCCCAAACATTTGCACCTCAACTGTCTATTGATTGATTGTGAACTGGCATGACTGAGCGTCCACGATGTTTTGTTGCTTCTTTCACCATTTTTTGTTGACCCTTCTGATGTACAGCTGCCAGCAGCTTCCCATGCTACCCTCGTCCTACTCACCCGTATGGCCGAGCCGTCCTGCTCCTGTGCAGCTGCCACCCCCAGCCGCTCCAGCAGCTGCTGGTCCGTCCAGCCGCTGGTGTCAGTGCCCAGCTCGTGCAGCAACTGCCGCACAGCCTCAACCTTGGTAGCACGGTCCTGTCAACAACATACGCAACCAGGCATCTAATTCTTGGGTTGAACATCGACGTCGTCACTTAGGAGGGCTGGCTAAGGACCATTAGTTCTAGCAGCAATGTCATCACCTATCTAGCACGTGCTATTGCTGATCTCTACAGGTTGACAGCAGAAGCAGCTGGTTGAGCAGGCAAAAGACGTAGACACAAGACACAGAGTCTCACCTCTACTTGCATGTGTGGCTGGTGCAGGCTGAGGGCCTGTGCTCGCATGCCCTGCATGCTGCTGGCTAGCACCTCCTGACTGCAACATGCAAAGCAAGGATACACACAGCATGCAACCTTTAGATTTTGGCCAAGCAGCTGCAGGGCCCAGCAAGTATGCTGGCGCAACCAATACACACAAGTGTGGCATTTGTGAGCCGTGTGTATGAGGTCAGAGGAGGATGGGAAAAGAACAAGTTCTTGCTGGGAAAGGCACCTGTTGGGGCTGTTGTAAACCTCAACACAGCACAAAACCGACCACAGCTGTGCATTACACCCAGCTGTGCATTACATATACTACAACACTTACAGTGTCTGGAAGTGCCTGTCCAGCAGCGTGAGGGGCGGGTTGTCAGACGCCAGTTCCATGTCCAATTGCATGGTCAGCTGCGCCCGCGCCCGCTGATGGGTGCTGGACACAAGGTCTACACAGTAACCCCTGCACATGGCACAGCGTGACTCCTGATGAACTTGCGTGCAGAGCAAAGAAGTCAACAAAAGATTATGGGTGGCGTCACCGCCTCTCAACTCGGTAGGGGAAACACGTAGCGTCAGACATATGACATGAATATAATCATTACGGCTACGAAAGACACAGTACACTTTATTTTGTTGTTCGTACTGTCAAATCAACACGGTTTGCGTCCATGGCAATACCTCCATGGCAATACCTCTCAAAAATTCTGGCATCTGTGATCCATGCGCCCCTTTCCGAGCATGGATTGTTGGGGAAACTGGGCTTGTACGTGCAGAACATTGAGTTGTTGTCAAGGCACTCACTCGGCCTCACGCGCAAGTCAAAGTCATAGTGACAGTCAATCAGACACTTATGACACCATACACAGCCTGTGCTTTCGTATGCAATGCGTTTTCTGGGAACATCAATTCCCCATAAGAGTTGCTGAGGCTACCTTCTGTTAATCATACAAAGACTTGATCAGTTTTATGCCCCTCCCTATCTTAATAAACTCTTATGCCCCTTCGCTTGCCAGATACCAGGTTCATTCTACAGGCCTGCTACCTCTGTACAACCCAAGCCCAGCTCCCTTTGCTTGGCCAACCCCAGTATTCTTTGCAAACCTAACCAGCGCAAAAGTGAAACACTGCTCTGCTGAAGCAGCCAAAGATGAAGGTGACTGTTTCGGCGCTGTCACATTGGTAACTCCATTGTTTGGACTCATGTTCTGAATATGAGTGCCTATCAATCCCTATAATGCAAACAGGGTTTCAGCCAAGTTCAGTTCAGTCACATTTCACGTCATGTAGGTAATGACGTAATCGCAATCGAAGAACCCCTACGTCCACGTCCGCGCACGTTGCAGGATCTCAACGTAGTCTGAGAATGCGGTCGTGTCATGAGCACTAACCGGAGCCCAACGTAGACGCCGCAGCAGTCGCATTCTGCGCGCTCCAAAGTTCTATGCTCTGGCTGCCGTGTCCCAGTACAGAAACTACAGACACAAAGATTTCTCGATCCTACCCTTCACTTGCTGCAAGTGAAGAATAGGTTACGAACTCTGAACGGGCGCAGGCACCTCGAGTGCTCTGACTAATCGCGGTTGGCTAGAGTTGCAGGTGCTCTCCAAGCTGTGCACAACACCTTCCTGGTAACTGCCAGCTAACCGTGGCACTGACACCCACAGCTGCTTGGCCATCGATCAAATGTGGGAGATGACGAGTGTGGCGTGCCCACAGGTACCCCAGATCCGCACAAAAGCCGTGACCTTGAAGCTGACCCCGTGATGCATGCGATTCCGTTCTCAATGTCGTCTGTGCTGAGGGAGTACACACCGTGTCTCCGCGTTGCTCGTGTCGTCCCACAGAATCATGATCTCCACAAATTGGATGCATTACATCCTTCTGCTGCACTGGATGTGCTGCAGGAGTCTCAGTCCTTGTGGATGATTGCTGCTCTCTGGAACTCGTAGCATTGCTTTCCCGTCATGGATGCATGAGGCTGAGCTGGGCAGTAGAAAGTTGCAGCACGGGCCAAGCAACAGAACGCAGGGGCATGTGATGACCGCCAAGGTGTGGCCGCACACAGTCAAGTAGCAGGTGTGGCCCAAGGTGGGGGTACAACATGTTGCTAAAATCTTTCACTCCCTGCACGAACGGAAAGCTGTGTGCTCTGCGGCACGTTGTCAAGCTACCTAAATGTGTCGGGTTTGGGTTGTACAACACCAAGCCAGCCAGAGGCTCATACAGAACTAGTACTCAGAGGCTCTGCATCATGCCAAGGGTTTAAAAGGGCTCTGAACATGCGGGGTATGATGACCAGGCCTGTGCGAGCCACAAAAAAGTAGCTTGTCAACATGCTGCAGAGCATTCCGTCGGTGCAGGGAGGTGAAAGAGTGCAGCACACATGTTGTATTCGCAGGGCCGCACCTGCTACATAGCTAGGTGCGGCCGCACATTGCCGGTCATCACATGCCCCTGCTGCATGTCTGTGTGCCCACCATGCAATGTGGTGCGCTCTGTTAGGGATTGCTGGAGAAA
>QAXH01005899.1:23661-61408 GCA_004335635.1 Chloromonas sp. AAM2
GAGCGCCTAGCTGGTTGGTCCTGCGGTACCGTGGGTTGAACCATGAGAAGCTATGTAATGATGATGAATGATGACATGCCCCTGCATCCTGATGCTTAGCCCGTGCTGCAACTTCTTGCTGCCGCATGCATTCACAACGGGAAAGCAATGCTACGAACTCCAGAGAGCAGCGATCATCCAGCATGATTGAGCACAACATTCGCTTGCACCTATGCACTGGCACACCCAGCAGTACTTGTGGTCTATCTGAGTGCGGGCGCCATACCCAGGCACGGCCACTATGCCTGAACGTGATCCAACATCACTCACTTGAGCACATCAGCCAGGCGCGGGTGTGCACCGAAGTAGAGCTTCGTGAGTGCCCTCATTTCCTCCAGCAGCCTTGCAGCCACAAGGTCAAGGAGCGTCAGTGCGTCCCTGCGCCAGTTGGTCTGGAAGGCACGTATGGTGCGAGTGGCGGCGCTGTCACGCATGTCGCCCATGGGCAACTCCAAGCCACGTTGGGCAGCCAGCAACCCTGCAAGTCAAGCGTTGAAGGTCACTGTGTGGCAGCTATGGTCGATGGGGCTGCCCATGCTGCCAAGTTCCAATGCTGCGACCAATGGCTGCCCTACCTGCCTGACCTCTGCCATATCCGGGTTTAATTCATTCTGCTGGCTGATTAACCCCAATCGCTCTTCGCATCATATATCATCCAAGGTCAAGAATCCCCCGGGTATACGGACGTCCTTCGTCTCACTCGAACTCTTGCCCTTGACTCCCTGCTCACGTTTCACATCATCAACAGTCGTCACTGCCACTCCAGGCCAGAACAGTGGGTCTCCCTCTTCGTCCTCCTCTCCGTACCGGGCCAGGACGGGCTCATTGTCTGCCGGCCTGCCTGAGGGCTGCCTGCGACTGCCAGGACTGCCCAGCCGCTGCTTCACCTCTGCACCAGCCAGCTGAAACCGGGGACGAGTAGACACGACGCGCCTGTGCATCAACAGACGATTGTCAAAGTCAGTAAGGTCAGACTACAGTCCAGGTCATAAGGTCAGACGACCAGGGAGTATGGACACGCGTGCTCAAGCAGCCGCAGCGGTAGTCCACCCACCCAGCCAGGGGCCTTGTGCAGGTGACACTAAAGATGCAGTCCAGGCAGCCAAGCACAAGGACGCTGCAATGCTGCCAAATCAGGGGCGGTCTAGTCAACCAGCCTCGCGGGCACTACATCGCTGCAATCGCCCAGCCATCGAGCTCTGTGCCTCATTGATCAGCAGGGGCAGCAACATGAGCAGAGACTCTAGCTGCAGGTGTGCCCCTGTTATCGACTGATAAGAGCGTAGCGAGCCTCCACCAACCAGTAGAGGGCTCATTTCACATACCCCCCAGTAGGGCTGACAGAGTGTATCACAGACATTTATGCACGTAGCTCGCACAGACAGTTCTGCTTTCACACCACTGACCTGCCAAAGTCTTTGTACGCCGCCATGATGTCCTGCACAAGCTGCATGGCCCCTGGCCCCGTGCCCTGGCCCCGCAGTGCGTCATCGAATGCCCGCGCCATAGCCCGTAGCTGAGTGCGCGCGTGCAGGGCCAGCTCCTCCGGCCTGGCGCTGGGCATCAGGCAGACCAGCTGTGCATCAACCTGAGCCAGGCGGTCCATAACCTGTACAGCATGCGTACAGAGGATCAACCACCACCTGTAACTGTAACTGTAACTGGCCTATCACCTGTAACTGTAACAAGACTGAGCGTGCTGCGAAACCCTGTGGAACACTTAAATGTGAAGCACCTTGACCCAAAAAAGCTGCTGTAGCGGGAGGCGCTAGTAAGACTAGGCCGTGGTGCCGCTGGCCATCAACGTCCACCATGCTGCGTATCCTTGGGCCCCAAGCACTAGCCATAAGGCTCAGCAGATGGCCAGAGATGGTACTACCATGTGGGCCTTTGCACAGCTCCATGCTAGCTGCCATCCCACACACCTGTGCCTGTATGTTGGGCATCTGCAGTGCCAGTTGCTCCAGCAGCAGCCCACTGGCCAAGTGACCCAGCACAGCCTCGCCCTGCATAAGACATTGCACAGGATGTTTTGCCACAACATGGCCTCAGACATGGAAGAACGGCCACAAAAGCATACGCACAAGTGCCTCACAAACCAGCAACAGAGAGAAGAATGTATGCGAACGTGTATAGTGCCACACGCATGGCGCCAAGGGAATGTATGCGCACGTGAAGCATGTGTGCCAAGCGATGCTATGGTGCTACTCGCGTCGCTTTTCATACTTTTACATCGCATCCAGGCACTAATCAAGTGCACGTGTGTGGCCGAAAACTTGACTCACGTGTCTGTTGGCCTGCTGCGCGTCCTGCACCAGCAGTGCTAGTGCTGAGCCCACGTCGGGTGAGCCAGCACTTGAGGGGCTGCCCGACCGGCCGTTGCTGCTGGGCTTGACTGAAGCACATGGCTGCCCTGCACTGGCCAGGCTATCCAACAAAACGTAACCCTGCAGTGTGAATGATGCACCATCAGGACCACCAGATTTAAACATGGCCAACCACCTGGTGACCCACGTGTGGAGCACGCAGCAACGGCAGCAAGCACAACTGGCCGTGTGCATCACTGGCATTCCCCGCTGAAGGCACTTTCAGCACCTACGTCATACTGAGCGGCGTCACTATACAGCGCTTGCAGTAAGTGCATTCACAGCGTGCTTGCGCTGGCTCAGCAACTGCAGTCGCACTTTGCGGTCCTGGTGGTGACAGCACCGCACTCTCACCAGTCGCAACGGCATGACACGTCCTGTGAGCAGCTCGCGTGCACCCAGTGTGTATGTGGGTGCAGACGGGCTGCATGCGTGGGTGAGAACGCCTAGCGTGCGCCGACCCGCTGCATCAACACGCCGGGCGAGGTCAAGCACCTCCTGTGCACACCAACACACATACACGCACACATGTTCAGAGTCTGGCTGTGTCATGAGCTGACATGTGCCTGAGTCCAAAGTCACGCTGTGCCGTCGAGTGGAAGGGCGCACTAGGGAACACTGCACTGGTTGGTGCATCCAGGCAGCCTGTCGTCTGTGAACTTCTGATGTGACAGAGTTGCAGAGTCGCAGGCATCAACCCTGGCGGCCCTACCAAATCCGCAATTGTGCTCAACGATTTCGAGCAACAGAGACTCTCACAACATCACTCACATCAGCAGTCAGCTCACCTGGTGCGCCACATCAGTGCAGCAGCTGATCACGGCTATCAACACCGCGTTGGGCATACTGCAACAACACCAAAGGCACCGCACATGCTCGCATGGGGTTCACGTCCACAGCCATCCACCATATGCCCTACCGCCTGGGCAACAATCCACAAGCAAGTTTCCTTCTGCCCACCCCATGTAGTCAACTGGGGTTCTTGTGAGGTTCTCATCCACATACCATTTGCAGGCATTCTCCACAGTCTCTACCAGACCTCGGCATGAATGCACAAGCATAATCAGGTTCCGGTTGAGCTTCACAATTATTCGCCATATGCCCTGCCACCTGGTCAACAATGCACAAGCAACTTGCCTTCCGCTCACCTCATGCAGTCGACTGTTCCACGTCCACCTCACCAAACCTTGAATAATGCGCAATCCAGCTTCAGGTTCACAGCCAATCACCATATGCCCTTACAGAGTTCTAGTTTTGTGCAAGTTTGGCTGTGGCAGTGGAATCAATGCTCGCCGGATTTTCGCTGTATAAGATTTGTCCACTTGCGTGGACGTACGTCATGGTGTGCACTCTCTCCTTGTAAAGCTACCTTCTGCTTAGCTGCCTTCAAAAAAAAAGGAGTTTGCCGGTTCTGGGACAATCCCTGGGAATATCACCAGGAACCAGTGTTGGTGATGGTATGCTCATTGTCTGTGGCCTGCGTGCGGCGTGCTGGCTCAGACACCTCTTGCAAGCCGAGTGTCTCTCATGGCCCTGCCACGCTTGGTGCCACTCAATGTGCCATGGCCTGCCCCAGTGTTGGTGTTTGACCCACTTGTGTACCATAGAGAGGGTGGCATCAAGGACAAGCAACACATCTCGCCTGCTGTCACAGCCCATGCAATCCCAGATGTGGGCTACGCCACGCCATGGCTGCACCAGCGCCAGCAAGAGGCTGAGTGTGCGTACATTGCAATGATTACCCGCCGGACACAGAAGCAGAACGACCAAGAAGAGAGAATTGCTGTGTGAAATTCGTGAGTCTCTTGACAAGCACACGAGTCCAGGGAGCACCGCACACATACGCATCATAATGATTCGTGATAACCCAGAACGCATACCAGAGCTGAGTAACTGAGTCACACACAGGAATTGTCCCAGAACTGGCAAACATCTTTTTTTGCAACCATTCCCCACGTATCCTATCATACCTTGGCAATGATGTGCAAGAATACCTTGGAAAGAATATGCAAAGTAGGGTTCACAGCCAGTCACCATACCTTACCATCTGTTACCACCAATGCACAAAGAACGTTTCCTTCTGCCCACCTCATGTAGTCGACTGTAGCTCGCCTCATCATGCGAGCCGCCTCCCGCTGCTCCGGAAGCAGCCCCGAGCCATACGCCTCGGCATAGGGCGTGAGTCCGGGCAGGTCAACCACCACAAGGTCCATGGGGGCGTTGTGCACCTCAACAAACACCTGCTAAGGCAACAGAGAACATGGTGAAGAGGCGACAGAGCTTATCGGCTGGTCGCTGGTCAATATCTACAGGGCCAGCCGCTATTTTTGTTTGTACGGGTAATTGCAGACAAGCGGCAGCTTGTTTGAATGTTGCACATTTCTGAACTGAATGGTGGATATGCCCTCAGGCCATGGGCAAAACAGGCAACGTTGTGACTGGGTGGAAGAGCCTGCTTGAGGGCCAGCCACTGATGAATACCTAGACAGGCAAGAGTTGATGGGACGTAGCACGTCTCAGACAGCGTAAATGCAGTACCAGGTTCACAGGTTTCACAAGTGTGGTAATCGTCCGCTGTGATGCCAGACCCAGATTGCCATGGTGCTACTCAGGTACAGGGGTGTGATGGGTGATGAACAGCGGCCAACTTCGTCATTCTGGGTTCAATCGCTTACCGCATTACATGTCATGAGCAGCTCATTGGCATCAGCGTTGATGGGAAGGTAGTCCAGAAAGTCCGAGGTGGGTCGGCCTGCAGCCGTCAACTCCCCCTCAAGGATAAACTTTGTCACATTACACTATGACATTGACATTCTGCCACACTCTGATTTTACCGGAGGAAAAGCAAATGTTACATTCAACTATGACAGTAAACTTGATGGCTTAACTATGGCTGCACATTGGGCAGCACACCCTTGGGCGCCAGGTCAGCATCAGCAGGTGCCTACTACTCACATGATCCTCAACAGAGACCAAGTCATTGGTGGAAACGCCAGCACAGCCTACCAGGATTGAGGAGCGTTGCCTGTGCCCTGAGCATTGCCGTTGTGAGCTCTGAGGTGTCCAGGATGGGCACGCCAAAGGGAGTCACAAGCGTCTGGGACAGCGGCTCGCCTGTGATTGCATCATGCGTCCGCCTGGATTGCAGCAGCAACAGAGTCACATGATCATTGAAGCTCTGCTACGGAGTTAGCATGGTTGGCCAGCGAACTGTTGCACCCAATTCAAGCGTACGCAACTCAGACGTAAAGCTATGGACGTGCATGGAAGGTGTAGCTGAACTTGGCGAGCAAGCATGGTCTGGCTTACCCACTGGAATGTACATTATCCCTCTGCCACTCACTTCTAGGTCAGTGCACGCACCTGAGCCTGATCTGGTACCATGCCGGGCTTTCCTGGCTGCCAGTGGGTCCGCCGTCATTAATCAGTTGTATCATGAGTGGGCAGCGCATGCCAGGCTGCCCATCACCCCTGCCCAGGGGAACGTCCACACCACACAGACGGGTCACTATCTGAGACTTGCCACACCCTCGGTCGCCACCAATCACTGCAAACAGGGACGGACATTGCACATGGAACCAATGTTCAGGAAATGCAGGTGACAAGGCTTTAAAGGCATGCTCGTATGACTGGGCTCACCAGGCATGACACCATCGAGCCTGTGAACTCGGTAGCATGGTGATCAAGCTCAGCATGTGCATGTGCTTGTGTGGGCCAAAGCCCCCAACATGGCTGTGACAGTCAGTGTCTCATACGCACCAATTGTGGGCCTGTCCAGGTGGGCATGCAAGCCGAGACCTTCCAATGCCTGGCAGTCTTGGAACACAGCTGCTGTCCTCGTTGCATACTCTTGCAGCAGCAGCGACTGGGCCTTGGCTGCTTGAGGGTTGACCGGTACTGTTGCTGACGCTGGCCCTGCGCTGAAGGAGGATTCAGTTGCCAAGTGGCTCAAATCCTTCCTTGCTTGACTCACGGCTACTTGCTGATGCGCAGCCTTCAAGCCGTTTGAACTCTTGACAGGTTGGGACAGTCTCCTGCGAAAACTCAAACCAAACAAATCGCATGCTCAACATTCATAGAGCAGCGACCATATCAGTCAATGTGCGCTCATGGCCTTGTCAAAGCAGCACACCGTGGGTGAGGTCGCAAAGCCGGAGAACCTCGCAGACTTGTTCCCACCAATGCTGGGCGTAGCAGCTTTTCTGACATTGATGAAGCATTCACGCAGCTGTCACGCTGATGCCGCAATCGCTGCTGTGGCAGCATGGCGTGCGAAAGGAAACTAATGCGGCAAGCGTAACTGGTGTGGTAGCCGAAGAGTCTAAGTATGCATCAGGCATCCCAAGCAGACTGAATTTGGGCTGCACGATTGTTTCTCTGGCGTAACGGAAGCCCTAACCGACAGGGGGTCACGAAAGAACAGCCAGATTTGACTGAGAGAAGTGTAACCCCCACTGTAATTAGAGAGTTGTTGTATGGATCTGTCTTCAGGATCCATGCGAGAACCAACCCAATGCACCCGGAACGCAGGCGCCATGCAGAGGCCGATCAGCCCAATGCAGTGCACGATCCAGAGCTGGCGAGCAAGCTGAATGCAGTGGTCATCAGTCACGCCCTGGTCATGGAGTGTGTTCACAAGGCAGTCGATCAAGAAGTCCAGCGTCCAACAGAGAGACAGTCAGTGCACAGAGAAGACAGGCCTGCAGGCGGCGAGGCCTCGTGCTGCAGATGCACCATCATGTAGGAGGGAAGGGGCTCACCCATGATACCATGAAAACTGCGGAATGTATAGGCCCATAGGCCGCACATTGGCTGCCTGAAACTATGTGGTGACCAATCAAATGATTTGGTGTTGTGGGCGATGGCTACCGCCAGTGCCAGTGCCAGCTTTGGTGCAGCTTGCAGTCAAATGCTGATGCAGCATCAGTGGTTGACTGATTCTCCCATGTCGCAACATTTGACACTTTCCTAATCCCATTTGACCCTCCACCCAAACCCATGTTTCTGCTCTATGATTACGAGAGGCCAACTGGTGGTCACGTGGCGATTGGCACCACCAACAACCAATTGTTGGAACCTTCAGAATTTAGATCATTATGGCCCGTCTCACATGCCCTGGTGTGGCAGTTGGTTCTGTAACTAGTAGTTACCAGTTACCGGACCGCGCCTCACTTGACTGGAACCTACTCTAACTCTGTTGCATGTGTCTACTTGACGTCAGAGTGCATTCCCTGTCTGTGTATACAGCCTACTGCTTGGCCCCACAAGGTGTGCTTCAACCTTGACTGGGCACGGTGCTGATTACAGATCAAAATGTATCTAGCTGGAAATATGAGCGTCTGAATTTGTACTTATTATCCCTTCTTTCTCTCACAGATGGACATTATTCATTCATTCAAATTTCTTTGCATGAATGATTCTTATGTGGACTTGATTAATAGTTGACTGAGGCCCTGTAACGTGGGCTTCATGTCACTTGCAGGATACCTTTAGCTGCCTGCAAAGTCACCATTCATGCACTTACTTGGCTTGGGCTTAGTTGATTGCATAAAACCTTGAGCAAGTGGAAAGATGCACCAACAAAGGATGGATGAGTCCAGGTTGTGTGGGTTGCCAGACGTCGCTAAGGTAATTTTTGCCATGTGGCCTTGGACGGTGAGCGCGCAGTCTGCACAATTGCCGGTAATGATCGCAGGCAAGAGGGTTGTCTACCAAAGTTTGCAGGCATGAACTCTCTGGACAAACTACAGCTACAGATAGGATCAGTTACAGATAGGATCGATCCTGCATGGCATCTGCCTGGATGATTGCACATCATCAGGACGTTGCTACCGCTCCATGGCTCCATGGCCAGCGAATCAGGTACTGGGGCCGACCAGTCGCTACTCGCTAGTGAAGACGAACTCTGCAGACCTGTGCCGTGCGCCACTTGACAGATTGGTTCCGGCGGCATACTTCAATGTGTTCAGAACTTGAAGTGAATGTATCAAGATTGCACACATGGATACTGCAGCACACACTCCGTCTGAAGTATGAAGATGATGGACAAGGTCTTGCTCAAATTACCAGCAAGAGAGAAGTGAAATTAACACTGTGCGGTAGTATGTTCTGCCTAATATGCAACATGTTATGACAACATATGATTGTATACATGAACCCCAACCACCAATCCTGTTCAATGTGTTCATGGATTTCCTAGCACGCATTGTTATGCACAAATGCCAGAGAAATGGGTAAAAGGGTACAGAATGGCATGCCGCATTGACGGACAACTAGTCTCAGCACCTTCTGGGCACGACGCAGACATGACCATTCTCATGTTGATCTATACCGATGACCTTGTGCTTATGGCCGACAATGCTGCAGGGCCGGAAATAGCACTCCGGATTTTGGAGCAGACAGCAGAGGAGTGGGGCATGCAACTCAACTACACCAAGACACAAGCCGTGGTGTTGGGAAATAGTGGCCAGGAACACACACATGCCATTTAATTGCAGACAAGCAAATATAGCATGCCAGCGAGTTTCGCTATCTGGGCAGCATTCATCAAGGTTCAGTGCAACAGGACACAGATCTCAGCACACACATACGGCAGGCAGGTGTCGCCTTTCATGACCTTCAACGCAAGGTGTTCAGTGATAGGGGTGTCAGCTTGACCAGCAAGAGGCGCATTTACATGGCTTGTTGTGCCTATCTTGATTTATGGCGCTGCTGAGTCATGGGCACCAGTTAGAGCTCAGCAGCACCAGTTGGATGTGTACAACAACACCTGCCTGCGATGCATTCTGCATGAACGCCTAAGCCCAGAGGTGATCAGCAATGCTGACCTCTACGCCACAACTCATCAACCTGCCATTAGTGCCCTGCTCAGAACACACGGCTAGGCCACATGTGACGCATGCATGACACTTCCGGCATCAAACGTTTGTTTTTTGCCACTGTTACAGCCCCAGAGGGCCAGGAGGCTGTAGCAAGGAGAGTCAGGGGTGCCCACTCTCAACTTGGAACTGTGTTGCTGGTGATGACATTCGTACTTTGCACCGTGCTACCAGTGAGCTTTTTTGGCTCAACGATTGGACAGATATTGTGTCTAGCTGCAGTACAGTGGGTTAAACCATGAAAAGCAATTTGATGATGATGATGATGATGATGATGATGATGATGATGATGATGATGATGATGATGATAAGCTTGGATAAGTCTACATTTGAGCCAGACTATCAAAACATACGCATGCCAACTAAGTCACGCACTGCCATCCTCAGACCCTCTTGCCGCACTAAAAGACAGCTCTGGGTTCTTCATCATGTTGGCCAGCAGCTCAGCTGCCTTGGGTAGCGTGTGAATGAAGGCCAGACTGGCCATCAGTCGCTGCTGACACTGGGCCAAGACATCGCCTAGGGTTTCATCAGACAAAGGCACAGGAAGGTGGCCAGGCGGCAGTGGAAGGGGAGCAAGCATGGTGGCCAGGTGTTCTACGCCCGCCCGCACGTCCACATACGCCTTCATGACCTGCACATGGATACAGAACAGGCAACAGGGTAAGTTCAGCTTCCAGGTTGTGGCATGCAACTTGTGCTCAGCAAGTTCAGGTGCATTATAGTCTTAAATGCAAATAGCCCCCCTGAAAAAGCCGTATTTTTAGTGAGGGGGGTGGTTGTGGAAGGTGACATATTACAATTTCGGTTTTATGTTGACTGTGGCACACACTTTGCAGTTATCTAGTCCTACAGATTGTTCTCAGAGTCTTTTCACGAAACGAAATCGATGTATATGAGGCGGTTACAAGCTTGCTGTTGGAAAGCAGGTCAACTTGTTAAGACTTGGCGTAACTGGAGTCCCCCTGTGTGATTGAGGCGGCACCAAGCGTATACTGGGCAACACGCTAGCACACATGGTTGCACTGCACACATGCTGAACTGAGGGCTGCAGTACCTCACCCAGCACATGCACAGTACACCCATTGCGAACCATCAGTGCTGCAGCTTCCTACGATACACATGCACATTGCTATCACCGCCTTTCACGCCACTGCCTCAGCCTCACAAACATGATATGGTAGCTGCTGCCTGCATGGAATGGTGGGTGCTGCCCGCATGGAACTGTGACTGCTGTCCATATGGGATTGCGACTGCTGCATACATGGACTGGTGACTGCTGCAGGCATGGAAACGGTGACTGCTGCAGGCATGGACTGGTGACTGCTGCAGGCATGGAACGGTGACTGCTGCAGGCATGAAATGTTGACTGCTGCCTGCATGGACTGGTGACTGCTGCCTGAATGGAATAGTGACTGTTGCATGCATGGACTGGAGACTGCTGCCTTCATGGATTGGTGCACATACAGACGTTCTGCTTATGACACGAGCGACCATATGCTGCTCCAACCAACTTTGGCCGCTGCAAAAAAAAAGTCAGTCCACCACCCAGGGCCACCAATTGCATCATTCCTGACAACGCCACATGGTGCTAACGAACTCACCAGATCATGCGCTCGTTTGGCGGCCTCTGCCGCTGCGTTGGCCTCTGCTAGGCGTGCCTGTGCAGAGTCCAGGACCGCCTGTGTGCTGTGCGCCCGCCCACCCGACTCCAACTCCGCTATCAAACCCTTGGCGTCCCCCATGTGACTGGTACACTCGCTGACCTGAAACATCAGGGATGTGCAGGCTGCTTTGCAGAATCTGGCTGTCATGAGCACTGAGGAGTTTGCCGTGGCAGGGCTCGTGCATGGATTGGTTTGCACGTTAATGCCGATTCACAATGCCAACAGTCACTTGTGCGAATTGCCGGCAGCAGGGTGTACTGCCTGCAGAAGCTGAACACTCTTGTACAGGTATTAGAACTGAAGAAGCTCCCTTTTTGGCTGGATTGTTTAGGGGTAGGGTGGGGATAGGACCGTTTGCATTGAACGGAGTCTGATTGGCTTCAAAAATTGTTTCTTGTACACCCGTCTGCACTCATCACATAGATGTGAACAAACAGGGCTGGTATGACAATCTGGATGCAATCCAGTACAGGCCCAGTTCCTTGCCGCACCTTGTGCACCGCTGCTTGTTTCAAATCCGTGAGGCTGGCCAGCGTCTCCTGCTGTGCCAGCATGTGTGCACACAGCGTGTCTAACTTGCAGCTAGGCACTGCTGCGAGCAGAGCTGCCACTGCCTCCTGAGGTGTTGAGAGAAGCGTCACCTCTTGACTGGACTCTGCCTTCGCGCCTAACCCAGCTCGTGTCCATTCCGACCCTGTGCTTGTCTCTGCAGCTCCGGCCAAGCCGGCCGCGGCCAGGCTTGCTCCCGTCACCTTCCCGCCTGCAGCCATCCCTGCTGCGGCCGCGCCCTGCAGCTGTCTTGCCAGGAGGGCGGCGTTGGCTTCAGCTAGTGTGCGCACGGCTGCCCGTTGTGGCTGTAGGCGCGCTGCTCGCTCGGCCCGTTCAACGGCTAGACGCTCCTCAAAGTTGGCCAGCTCCTGCACATATGCCAAGTATGCAACAGGCACTCAAATGCATGCACAATGGTGTACTGACAGCATGCACCAAACCGCTCCTTGCCTTTTTCTTCCTTCGTACTCTGCTTCAACTGCATAGACATGGCGTTGCACGTCACTAAAGCTCACGCAGTTCTCAGCTCCTGGCTTTATCACTCTGCAGGCACATGGACCTATGCTATGTACACCCAGCGTGCCTTTGTTCTCCCTCTCACATGTTTGGCAGCCTCCTTGTGTCTCTGTGCTTCTCTCTGCTCCAGCAGGGCTTGCTGATGCTCGGTTGCCTTGGCCTTGAGAGCGGCCTCCAGTGCCTTCACACTTGGGTCAAAAGCCAATTGATCCTGACGCAATTGATGCAGCACCTGAACACAACCAGTGCCACTCAAGTCTCATTCGGCATAGTCTGACCTGCTCCCTTGCCCCAGTTCCAGAAGGCATGACCTGTCGCGATGTTGGCAACATCAATCGCCTCGCACTCAAACCCATTATTCTGCTCAGCAACTCTAGGAACCAACTGGGGACAACTAGGGTCATGAAGCCGAAGCGTACCTTTTCGTACGTGTGCCGTATGCTTTGTGCCTCGTTTGCTTTGAGCACTGCCTTGTCCAGACGGTTCTCCAGCTGCCGCATCTCCCTCGCCTCCTTGCTGCACATGCCCGCACCCACTGGCGCGCCAGGGCCCACCACGCCCGTGCCCCGGCTGACGTGCTGCAGGCTGTCCTGCCTGTTCTGGAGCTTGGACACGGCGGTCTTCTTCTCCTGAGCATGCAAGACATGCAAGGCAGTGGCAGCTGGTTTGGCCAGAGCGCCACAGTTTGCCTTGACACGTTGGGCTTGACATTGCCTGAGCAATGCTGGCATATCATACTCATTTGCAGCATGAGTGGATTGACCACAAACAGCGTAATAGGTGCGCAGGCAAACACCCAGAAGCCAAAACCTGCGTGTGCAGTTGGTCTCATGCCGTTGGCCTGCAAGCAATCATCGGCTGCAATGGAAGGTACCGGCTGTTGGGTGTAGAATGCCCATGTACCTGCATGATCTTGTCATGCTGTCTCCGCAGCTCATGCACGTTCATCTCCAGCTGCTCTAACTGTCGCTCGACCTGCAAAACGCACAACACGAGTAAGGGTAATGCTGTGCAGGGCTCGTTGAAAGGTCCTGATGTGCCATGGCCAGGCCAAACCTGGTGATGGCTTTGCTGATCGTCTTCCAAGGAAAGACACTTTCACTGTACGTGTGCTTGATGCGTCGATCACCATAAGCTACTCAGTCTGCATCACAAGTTGACAACCGCTGGGTGATGGTTCTATCGCACCCTTGTTGCTATCGTACCCTGTATTTGCTACATTCAGCCTCCAACTGCGAGCACCTTGAACGTGGTACCTACGACTCACCTGGGTTTTGCTCTCCATGTGCAATGCCGCCCCGCCCCTGGCTGCCATGAGGGCCTGAAGCTCCTTGTTCTCCTGCTTCAAGGCCATCCAGGTCTGACGGTTCTGCTTGATGCTGTCTTGCATTAAAGTACAGCGGGCTTTCGCCTCTGCCTCTGCAGGTCAGGGATGCACAGCATGACTCAGGGATTTGGACCCTGGTAGCCACGACTTGTTCCCAAACTCTGTGGATGTTGTCAGAAATGAACACTGTGGTCGCTCGCATTGCAAAGCACTATGCCTCCCGGATACATGGCGCATGGCTTGCTTTTAGGTCACGCATGACAGCCCGACTGTTCCCCATGTGCACACTGCCACAGTCTGGCATGCCGTTGCAGCCCACATTGCCTTACTAGAGCAGGAGGTGTGCCGTACACTTTGGCATGACAATGCTTTGCAATTCGCATTGTGTGTGATGTGTATGTCCGCTGAGGCCAGCAGCACCACACACCCTTGGTACGCCTCCCACACACATGCTTGCATGAGGTACCTTTTGTTTCGTACAAGTCCTTCAGCTGAGCAAGAGCCCGACTAAGGTGCTCTTCTCCATCTGCTGATGCAGGGCCTCGCTGCACAGGCTTTAGAGTTTCCCAAGCCCGCAACGAGCTGCCAGACCGATCCAAGGACTTTGGAGAAGCGCCACTAGTAGGTCGGGTGCTTGCACTGCTTGAGCGGCTTGAAGATGACGGCGTCTTGGATAGCAATTTGCCATTCCCTCGCTGCTCGTGCCCGCTGCTCATCGACATTAGGGTTTGATCAGCACCTCACAGTGTAGTCTCGTAGCCCAGTGCAAGCTAACTCGCATCCAACAACAGCACGACTGGACCGGTTCGGCTGCAGGGTCATCAAAAGCGTGAGAAGGCGGTTTCAATTTGTAAATGAGTGAGAAGAGAACCTGCTTATCCCAGGCCTTAGGACGCTGAGCCCAACGTTTCAGAAGGATGCCTTGAAGGGGCACCTCTCATCAGCCCAGCTTGGTTTGCCAAGATGGCTGATCCTCCTGCATGGCATCATGCCTTGCGGAGGCTGGTGCTGGCACAGGCCCACGGCAACTTGCCCTTGGAGCAGTGCTCTGTCCTTCTACATGAAGTTCCCCATCTCTGGACGGAACAGGACATGGAGCAGCAGCAAATGCACCACGAGCGGCACCCTCAACTGCCTCCTGAGATGCCTCCATGTCCCAGCGAACAGCAAATCATCTCAGCCACAGAGGTCTTCACTGTCCATAAACAGCGTGTCTACGTGACTGTCACGCGGGAACATGTGGAGCAACTGATGCGTTATGTCCAAGGACAATTTCAAGAATACGGGGGCTCGGAGCAGCACCTGACAGCTGATTGGCTTCTGGCAGAGGCAAGTGCTCCCACTGCTCCAAAGATGATAGCTGGTAGATGATTAATACAGCTGGATGGCTTTCGCAGGTGCACCACCCTGCGCATCTGCTTTCTGAAAACCTGCCTTGTAGCATGGCCACAACGCATTCAGCAGCAGACGTGTGACAAGGTTGTTGTTACGGGGAAGTGAACATACCTATGCCCCTATTGTTTCGTATGTTGACCCCGTGTGAACTGCCTTAGCGCACCAGCTGTGCCCAACAAGGTATGATACGTGTGCTGAAGAGAGGACGGAAGCGTCACTCCGTCCATTATAAACAGCCAGGCTTCGTGGAAGAAAGGATCGAAAGCATCGCATTCAGGCAGCCAAGGCATCGCGTTTCAGGCAGCCAGGGCATGTTGACATGGATGTCCCGTTGTGCCTTGCCGCCTCGCCCGCGCAGGTGTCAGGCTGGCTTGTAGACAAGCCTCGGTCCTACCTGAACCTGCCATCGCCCAATGACATCCCTGCGTTGAGGCAAATTCTGGACCTGCTAGCAAGAATAGATGCATTTGTTCTTGCTTACGCCACCAGCAGGTTGGTACTCAGCTGGGCAGCGGATCAGGGGTGTGAGACATTGTCCACAAGGCACGATGTACACTTGGGTTGGAAGTCACCAGCACAGATGGGTGTTGTACCCTGGAATTGACGAGCCAGGGAGTCAGCCCATGCCACACACGAGTGGTTGAGGGATGCATAGCGTTGTGCGATTCACACTGTTTGATATGTGTGTGTATGCGTGTGTGATGCGTGCGCATGAGTGTGATGTGTGTGTGCAGATCCATCCGGACACTGGCTTGCCTGCAGCAGCTGCTGTGCAGCGAGCTCAATGTAACGCAGTACAGCGACCTCGGAGTGGGAGCTCTGTCCGGCCACCCACTCGTGCTCAAGGTGTTCACTCCACCTACAGGGAACCCATGTCTGCCTGCCATACCTGCTGTAAGTCGGATGCAGCGCAGCAGTACAGGCTACACCTGTGGCAGTACAACACAACACAACACAACACGTTCGACACAGAACAAATCACTGCTGTACAGCACAGTGTGAGATTTTCCTGTAAAGCACATTTGCAGTGCAGGCCGCAAAAGCACAGCAACATTGTCAGAGTAACAGCAAAAGAAGAACACACATAGTCTGCCAAGGCACAGTGCGCTGCCTTCATACGTAGTGTTGTCTTGAACTTGAAGTTTGGCAGATTTCACTTGATATAGTGTATCCAACGTTTAAGTGTTTGGCAATTGTGCAGGTGACTGAGCAACAAGTGGCACAGGAGCTGTGGGGGCTGGTGCTGAAGCAACCCGCTGAGGCCGTTTTTGCAGCACGCACTGTGGAAGAAAAGGAACAGGCCGTGACTGCTAGGTTTCATCCTGGTGTGGGAGGGACTTCAAAGCAGCAGGGCAAGAAAAAACAGGTGTGCCACGTATCTGTATCCTGCATCTTCTTCAGGCCGCATACAGAGCCTCTGTCCAAGCAGAGTGACTGGTCACAAATTGAAAACCAACTGGTTGCGCTCTGCTGGTTGATATGCCGTGCGTTGTATTGACATTGCCAAACTGCACCATCACAGAAGGAGACGACAAGACCTGCTATACATTGCCAGATCGCATCATTACTGACTACAGAAAAGTTTAGTGCATGCATCCTGTCTGGATGCTTTGGGCCTTGTGCTTGGGTTGCGAGAAATGCAGTTGATGTTGGAGTTGCCAAACGACATCAGATGCACGCCTTGCAACAACAGGTTGTTGATACCTATACGACGAGATTTGATGCATGATGTAAGCCTCACAAGTACAAAAAACTGGGTTTTTCGGTACGTCTTGGCCTGAGCAGAAACACAAGCAGCACGTGGACCACCAACAGCACCACCAGCAGGCACTGTGGCTGGCACAGCAGGAGCAGCAGGGAAGAGGGTCGGGGTCAGGAGTGGGGCTGCAGCCGCCTGCCCCACAGCCCTTCTGGCCCCCCTCTGGGGTCGCCCCACAGGACCCACTCATTCGTCAGCGGTGGCTGAATGCCTCTACTTTCTGGGAGGACAAGCTTGCAGCAGCCCTCAACACACGATTCAGTGTCCAGAACCCGCAGCATGTGGGCGTGGTGTTCTCCAACCTGCTACCCGTGGTGGCTTTCATGCAGAAGGGGAAGGTGGCGGCGCAGGTGAGCAACTGAAGTCTTGTGTTTGGACAGCATGGCAAAATCTTGTACCGCTTACTGTACTAGTCTGATAGGCGCTGCTTCAGAGCAGACCCAAGTTGAGAGCAGCCTTTGTTCCAAATGGTGTGTCCACTCAGCCTGGAAAACACACCCAAGTAATGTAAACCGTGAATCAATAAAACACTGTCCAAGAGCTGGCTGGAAGCTGCTCTCAAGTGTTCAAGCGGTGTCTGCTCAGCTTGGCAAGCTCATTTGCACTTGTCCACGGATAATGCAATCCGAAAAGTGGTATGAAGATGCACCAGAGCAGACCTGGGATGAGATTCGTTACGATCTGCATATTGCCATCCAGGCAATGGAGTGGCTGAACCTGTGTGCGTGCTTTTGTCTGTTTACATCTGTATCGTGCCACGAGTGGAGCAGAAAACGGCGGCAACATCAAGAACGTTGTTGTTGCTGCATGCTCATGCCTTGCCCATCCAGAGTACGGTTGATGGCATCATCCAACGCCACGCCCCATTGGCACTGAGGTCACAGAGGGAGCTCACTGCACAGCAGGCACAGAGAGAGAAGCAGGCGCAGGTAAGACAACGCTGGGAACGATCGCTCGGGGCTGAGCTTTACGTCTACAATACAGGCTCAGACCAATTGATTCGGCCCTGTCACAATGTAATCTAGTTTTGTCCGGTTCCTTGACACACACCCTACTATTAAGTATGTGCCACATGTGCTTTTGTACCATACGACGTCATTCCTTGCCTTGCGTCACCGCTTGTGTCCCACACCAGTGCTGTAACAAATCGCGCCGCACCAAACTGTGTCATGCCATGCTACAGCTGCCATGCACAAGTAGGCCTGACAGCCACGGACTTGACAGCCACGGACTTGACGACAAAATAAAAATAAAAAATAAGGAGGACGAGGTTGTGTATGCCTCGACTGTGCAGAGCTTGTGGCATGGTGCAGCCAGCTGTACGCCAGCTGGCGGCAAGCTTTCCCCTGTGATGTTACCTCCCAACCACAGGTGGTGTTGGAAATCATGGGCTTGACCCACGAACCCGTAATATTGTTTAGCGGTGGACTCAGGCGCGAGCAGGATGAAAGCCTGAGGACAATTTTGGACCTACAGGAGGGCGATCGCCCCACCTTCGACATGCTGATGGCACATTTTGCCATCACAATGAAACAGTTCATGGTAAGTTTAGAGGGACCAGGTGTGCCTCGGGGTAACGTGCGTGTATTGTGTCAACCCCGTCACCAATTGATGTGCTGGACAGCTACTTGGATCACGTTGAACATATACGATGCCATGGCGTCTTTGGCTGCAATCCATGCCTTCGTGACGCCCATGGTCTGCCGACGTGCAAACCGAACGACAAAACTATCGTACTACGCTGCCCTGATGCTTTGGAGGACCTCGGCCATCCTGCTCGCACCCATAAGCACGCTTTCCGTTACTGGCAGTGGGCGCTTGGTGGGCGACTGTCGGAGATGCCTACCGAACGCAACAACTGCGCGATGCGAGTATTGATGAAGCTTGATTGGCGGAACATGACAAACGACAACTTTCTGGTGGCCAAGTTTCTTGAGCCTCACACAATGGTGTTACACTTTGTCATCATTCGCAGGCTGCTGCTGCCGTCAACCCTGGCCCCGCTTTCTTTGAGCATGTGGGCAAGGTCATGTCGCTGACATACATGGGTGCGTGGACGTTGTTGCAGCTATGTCGGACAGCACCAAGTAAAGCAACAGGCCACGTGACGCACGTGTATCACGTGGGACCACGAAACGGCTAGGTTGTTTTATGTCTCACACAGGGCATGTCCAACCCTCCTGCCAGCCAACTGTATGCGTGCAGGCCCGCTAGTGCCGTACCCGTCTAAGAATTATTCAACTGACACAAAGATGAGAATAGAGGTCAGGCGCAAGCGACTCACCGAGTTCTGGGAGCAGGACCTGCTAGCCCAGATGCTGCTGCGCCTCGTATACGTGAGCTTTGCTGGACGCTTGGGCGAACTACCAGACACGTAGGTTGTTGTTGTCTGTTCACATCCGGGTTGATGCCAGGTTGTGGTAGGGTACTTGCGCTAAGGGACTCACTGTGGCCTTCAGTTTGAATCATCACATTCAGCGGATTCCAATGTGGTGGGTTTCATGGCCAGGTAGCGGCAAAAGAAGAAGAAGATGAAAAGGCAAAAGTCTGCCTTGATATGGGATGATGGGCCATGACTGCCAGGCGCCATGGCATTCTTAAGCATGCGGACTTCAGTCCGTACGATATTTGCATGCCAGTACATCCGGACAAGGTGTACAGAATTTCCAGGCTAGGAAATTGATATACGTTGAGTATCCGCACGCCTGGACAACCGGCATATTAAACAAAGTGGTTAGGCTGGTTAATCCACCAAGTCCCTGACAGTGTGTCTACAACAGTTCAACATTCCAGGCACACAAAGTGGTCAGCAACAATATCAACCTGCTGGCAAAACCACAGTGGCAGTCTTACGGGCAACCAAGACTTGTGTGTTGCTTTTTGCAGGCATGCTGTGCTGGGCGCAAAGGCAGAAGACATGAAGAAGCTGGTTGCGGGACTAAGAAAGCAACCAGGAACTAAGGACGACAGATCAGACAAGGTGGGCACAACATGGGCTGGGGTAGATCATGTTCATGGTTGGTGATTACTCATCATGGACTAAGAGCTGGTGTCTGGAAGCCGGCCGGTTGGCCCCCACTGTACTGGGGTCTTGTCACATGTCGTTTTCATCCAACCTTTGCTGCTGACGCTTGTGACTGTTTTGACAAAGAAAGACCCGCCACACAGTCTGATGTTCCTTCTTGCGTTCATCCTGCTTGCCTGCCAAGCGTTCTTTGTTTCAAGGTCTTCACTGACTGTTGTCTGTTCCCTTTGCACCCTGGAGGACCTGAATACCGGTCTACTTCAGCTCCCTTGAGCAGGCCTTGTAGGGAGAGCTAACCTTGCTTGCCTGTCTTATTGTTTACTCGTTATTCTTTATTTTTTTTCCTGTCTTACCCTCCACGCCTGCAGGAAGCAGCAAAGGGGCCGAGCAGTAAGCAACGTAAACGTGCTGACCGGTCTGTTATTGTCATCAGTGACACTGAGGAAGGCAAGAGTGAGACTGGTGATGATAGCATGTCTGACCAAGGAGAAGAAGACGAAGGTAAGCTGCATCCATGTGCTCGTTGTAAAGCAAGCCACTCCTTTTGCCAGGCAACTAAGACACAAATGCTATTGGCTGGTTGGCTTATAGGCTGGCTTGTTGGCTTGCCATCGATGGTTAGCAAATAGAAATGGTGTCAGCAAGTACCACCTTCACTCCACTCACAGCACTGATGGACAACTTGATTTCAGGTGGTAATGTGGGCACTAAGCGGGGAGCTGGCCGCATGAACGATCAGCAGCCGTCCAAGAGGCGCAAGCTGGACAGCGGGGCAGTTGAGCATGCCCAGGTCGAGCAGGAAGATGACGATGATAGTGATGGTGCCGATGTTGAGGAGCCGGTTGAAATGGTTGCGGAGGCGTTTTGCCATCTGCAGCGTACGCTTCACGAGAACAGGCCCAAGGGCGAGGGCTGGTCTGCGCGGCTGCTCAAGGCACTCAAAGCCAGGGTGGACCATCAGGTGTGTGCAGGGCACGCGCTGTGTGAGCACATGGGGGGTGGGAGGGTTTGAGAGAGCAGGGTCGAGGGGTGAGGGGGGGTGGGGGTTACTGTTGTTTTGAGGGGGCGTGGTGAGGGGGGGCTGAAAGATGTAGAAAGGCGGACGAGCCGACCCTGAGCATGATGTGTGTTGTGTGAGTGTGAGAGACATGCGTTGTGTGAGAGTGGGAGGGACGAGAGTCGAGGAGACTGGATTATAACCCGGATCTATCAAAGGCAGACGTGCACATTATGATGGAAGGAGCGAGCATTTGATGGCAAAGACTTGTACGTTGGATGGCAAAGACTCGCACAACTTGCAACTCTCACCTCGCACAAGACACTTGAAAAGGGGTCATCTGAACCGTGCAATTGAAGCCTTTGGTTGGCACACCTAGCCCATGAGTAATCCGGCTCTAATCACGTCTTTGCACGTTCAGCTCGGCTTTGCACCGTCCAAAATGCAAGCGCTCAAGGTATTCCTTGATTACATGGTCAAGCCACGACCGATCAGAGGCTCTTCCAGGGGCGCTGCGGGCACCCATGGCACAGCAGCAGCAGCAGCACAACCACCACCACCACCACCACCACAGCCGGACAAGCAGCAGAAGCAGCAGCAGCAGCAGCAGAAGCAGAAGCAGCAGCAGAAGCAGCAGGAAGTGCCAGGAGGCCTGGAGCGTCCCGCGGACGTGCATGTGTCCTGGGCTGATTTGAGACAGGCGGCCAGTCAGCTATCACAGGTGCGCCTTGCATGCCACACATAGAGTGTCTGTGCAAGACCGGGCTCTGCAAGACGTGGCAGATCAGCCCCAGGTGAATGGACCAGACGCTGGCATTTCAGGCACAAATGCCCCAGATGCTGCATTACTTGAGGTGCTATTGGGGTGTGTTACAGCGGCCCTTGCAATCAAAGTTGCTGCGCGTGCTGCAGTGCTACGTGCATGAGACCTGAATTGTCTGTGCTTTGTTTCTGCTCACAGGGCACGTCGCTCTTAGACTTGGCTCAGCTGGAATCCCGCCTTGCCGCCCATTTCCACGCCCCCAGCTTCACCTGCCTTGTCTTGCCGGGCCGCCCCATTTCCCTGCTAGCCGCTGCAGCCATGGATCATTCATTGGCTACCCTGCTCACGCATGGAACCCACACCTCATCAGACAACCCACTACCACTACAAGCAGGTGTGGGCGCCTCAGCCGTGCAGCAGGTGCCAGTTCTACAGGACGTTTTGCGGGTGACGGCTCAAGCTGTGTGTGCATTAGGAGGTGCAGAGTGGCCGGAGCAGCTGCAGGCTGTGCAGCAAGGCTCCACCGCCTCACATACACAAGCCCCAGCGGAACCACCACGGCCCGGCGTCCTGCCTGCTACAGCAGCCCCTGTTGTTGTCCCCTCAGCAGCACTTCATCAGCTCTGCAGTTGCCTGTGCAAGCACTTTGGCGTGCCACGTGTGGAAGCCCTTGGCCATGGCAGTGCTGCCAATCTGCTCCGTCTGCTGTCGCTGCCACAGCACGCCCACCTACGGGCCGCAGCTTCCCGCTCGGCTATCCACAGCGCTGTTGCTCTCTCGCTGCAACCACTCGACACAGCCCACACAGCGCCGACAGCTGCTGCAGCTTCCGCAACCAATGCAGTCAACCCAGGAGCGATGGCCTGGGAGGGTGCAGGTAGTGGTGAAGGAAGTGCATCAGTGGTGGGTTTGGCAGGGGAAGTGAGTCGGGGCATGGCGGTGGCTGTGCTGGCGGCTGCGCCTCCGCTGGCTGACCTTCACGCCTGGAGCTGCTGGGCGGAGGTTTTTGCACCCAGCCTGGGCCCATTGGAACAATTCCTGGCAGAGGCGGGGAGTGAAGCAGGTGAATACAGAGTATGCACCTAGCGGGATATGTTAAAGCAGGCCTGGGAGCAAGATCCGGGGTTTCAGGGCATGAATGTTGCAGTACCTGTACAGGAGCAGAACTCGAATCATCTTTTCCAATCGTGACGGCTCACAAGTCAAGCCTGACAGGGCAAAGGGAAGGAAAGCTGTTCACGTGTGCTGTTGCAGGTGTTGCTGGCCTGTCCCTGCCCCCTGGCCCGGGCCCTGTGCTGGCGCTGCCCCACGGCCGCCTGGTGCGCCTGGCTGCGGCCCCCACCATGGAGCAATGGGTCGATGCACTGCTCAGGTGAGTGCAGGGTGCCAGCCTATGACGTGGCAATTCTCCAATTGTTGGAGACCATCCTTTGACGATGCAGTTCTTCTCGGATTGGTTGGATACCATCCTTCGGCGTTGCAACCACAACCTGCAGCATTACCTGGCATTCAGACACTTGTGATGCGTTGATGCGTTTCAGGGCTCCCAGGGCTCTCTGTTGACGTTGGAATGATGGTGGATACCATTCTTTGACGCTGCAACCAGCCCCTGCAGACTAACCTGAGACCTAGGAATTCTGGCGTGTGGATGGTGGAATGCTTCAGCCTCATGGCGCAACTGACTTGGTGCATTACAGTCAGTCAACTGCCAGCAGAGCTCATGGGTCTACAAGCCATGTCATGACTCCCAAGACATCGTGCCCTTGCTATCAGTCTGCCGGTCAGTGCTGGTGTTGACAGTGTTGACAATGCAGGGCGGATGCGCGTCAGGCTGCATACGCGGCTGTGTCCCTCATGGCGGCCCATGGCGGGGTAGCCTGTGCACCCCTGGCGCTCATGGCATCCCATGCAGCCTCATGCCTTGAGGCGTTGGCGGCGGAGGCAGGAGGCGGTAGTCAAGAGGCCACACAGGTGAGCGTGGGTTCGGAAGCGTTGAGAACAGGCAGCATTCAGTGGCCAGCGAGTGCTGTCTCAGACAAGGCAAACGGGTGGATGCCAGCCTGAAGGGCTGCCCACTCCTAGGCGCACCTAGAAGTTCATGTGTGCCACTTGGGGTATACTGAGCAGCCCCTAGTAGTTCATGCGTACCAGACATTCTGAACAGTGAACAGCTGCTGCCTGTAGTGAGGCAAACTCAAGTGCATTCCTTGGATAGCCATGGCCAACTTCATGCGAGTGTATTTGCATGGCGATCGTTGCGTGTAGGTGCCCAGTGGTGCGCCCCAGGCATGGTTGCCAGCCAGTGCCGGAGCTCAACGTGTGGCGCGCTTCGTGTGCGGTGTGCTGAGCTGTGTCCCACAGCCGCTGCTGGCGCATCTGGTGCCTACACTGCTGCTCGGACCCTTGGCACAGGTGGGACACACAACATGGTCAGTTACTGACTCCCCAGGTGCTCCCAAGCTGGCAAGGTGCGAGCTCGGCAGCGGTACTCGACTGCTTGCAGATACTCCTGTGGGCGTTTGTTTGTTGTGTTATACGTACAGCGTTATACACTGAGTTGACACCACTCCTTGTTGATAGCATTCCTGGTTGCCTTGGCCATTCTCACATGCCTGGTGGTTGTTTGGATGCCTGTTTTCAATTGATCAGCTCCTTATCCTGATACCTGGTCTTTGTTCAATGCCATGTTGCGCCACAGGTGGTGGGCAGTGCTCATGTCGCACACACCCTCCTGCTGGAAACGGCCCGGGCACAGGTGTCACATGGCGCTGTCAATAACTCACGTGTCTCACGTGACCCTGAGCTGTGCCACATGGCTCGCAGCGCCCTGCACCACCTGGGCTTCTCACTGGGCATCACACCCTGGCAGGACGACTGGTTCGCACTGGCCAGGGAACATCAGGCAACACTGCAGAAGCAGCAGCAACAAGAACAACAGCAGCACCAACAGCAAGAGCAAGAGCAGGCACAACAGCAGATGCAGCAGCAGGAACAGAAGCAGGAAACAAAACAAAGACAGCAGCAGGGGCAACAGGATGTGGCACAGCATGTTGCTGAGCTATCCATGTGCACCGCTGAGTCGACCGACCCACCTGAATACATTCCATTCGAGTCAGGAACTCCTACGGCTACCAGGCAAGCCCCCACGGCCAGAAAAGAGGACGACTTGGTGAAACTTGAACAGCAGGTTGCTGTCGCTGTCACCATAGCGCTTCCTGACTCAGCCAAGCGACAGGCAGCAGGCAGCAATGCCAGTTTGCAACTGGACACAGCCACGCTATGCAAACAGCAGGCAGCTGAATTGGAGGCGAAAGGGCGGGCGGTGGTGGAAGCTATTCGCCTGGATGAGTTTGGCCTAGGCTTTGCGGTGGACGGGGCGGGGGCGCGGCTGCGGGAGGTGCAGAATGCGCGCATGGGTCGGGCGCTGGAGCGGCTGAGTCACGAGCTGTACAGCAAGGACACTCACTTTGTACTCGAGCTCGTGCAGGTGTGTGCTGTGGACGTAATGCACAGAGGGTGAAGACAGGTCTAAACCAGGCCATATGTAAAGTGAAATGCTCACGAGCCTCTATGCTCTTGTACTTGTTGTGTCTGCACCAGGCTCTCATAGGGTAGTACCATTGACCGGGCAGTAGGTTCTACTTGTGGGTGAGGCCTTGAACATCGCCTGAAGTTTGGGAGTTTGGGGGGCGAGCTGGTGCAGGTGCGCGCTGTGTCTGCCTACACGAGGCCCTCGTAGGGGTATGAAAGTTGTTCTGTTGCGTCTACGCAAGGCCGTCATCAGGCTACCTTTTGCATCAACATACATTGCTTTTTGCGTACAGGCTGCGATGCTGCAAACCAATTAGCCTAAGCCGCATATCACACCTCACTGCTCAAAGCATGGGTATGACAATCGGGGGCTAACAGGGGGCAAAGACAGGCCTGTGCCAGGACTTGGCGTGTGTTGCCTTACGATCGTTTTGCCTACATCAGGTCGTAGGGGTGTCAGACTGAGCAGGCATTGTGCTGGACATTGGCTGCAGTTTGGCCTCCAGTTCGGCACACAGACCCTCAACATGACTGAGGTCGTCTGTTCGCATGCTTCCTTGCGTGTGTTGCTTCTAGTTTACGCTTGGTGTTGTGCATTGCCTGACTTGATGCGCAGAATGCCGACGACAACAGCTATGCTGCGGACGTTGTCCCTACACTGGAGTTCGTGCTGCAAGAGGGATGTGTCACAGTGCTCAACAACGAAGTAAGTCTCAAGCCCACTGACAGCAGTAAAGCAATGACCTTCCTTGCGTGACTTCACGACTTGGCCACTGTACTGCGCTCCTTGGTGCCTGCCTGTCTGAGGCACCACAGGCCCAATGACAGCCTTCCTGTACTCATTTTTGGACTAAGGGCTGCACGCGTCGCATCATGTGTTGATTTAAGGGTTTGCATGATGCTCCGTGCACTCCGTTTTCTGCGTGGTGATATGTGTGTGTGTGTGTGTGTTTGTGTCTGTGCATGCAGGTGGGGTTCAGTGAGTCCAACCTGCGTGCACTCTGTGACGTGGGGCGCTCCACCAAGAGCCGCGCCCTGGGCTACATAGGGCAAAAGGTGTGGCGGGTTTGAGAGCACTCCGGGCAGCTGTTGCATGCGAGCAGCCTACATGCGGGTGCTTAGGACGGGCTTAGTTTAGCAGCAGCTAGGCTTGTTAGCAAGAGGCGGGCTGCCGTAGGCACAGGAAGGCAAGGTTCACTGAGCCGTGTGGAACATGGGTTGCTTTTGCTTCTGGAAGACACCAGTTGGCGATTCATTGAAAGTTTGTGAGGCCCTTGATCACATGGGCGATGAAAGCCAGTCTGTGAAACAAGCTTGTGCCATACAGTCGTGTCCTTTCTGACTTGTTGACTGTGCCCTGCTCATTGCTGATGTCAACGATTACATTGCTCTTGGTGGCTGCAGGGCATTGGCTTCAAGAGCGTGTTCCGGGTGAGCGCGCTGATCAACCGGCATCTGATTGGCCGGTAGTCCTTCCTGCTAACGAAATGCTGCCGGGCTATCAGGCTGGTCGTACAGTCACTTACAAGGGCAATCACAGACTGGTGCCAGAAAGCAACCTTGTTGAAAGACAGACCCAGAGATTATTTGGATGCTGAATGGGCAGTCAGGCTGCCATCAGTTTGCGGGTTATTGCCACCAAGCTCAAATTGCATGTTGTGTGTGAGTGCAGGTGTCAGACCAGCCTGAGATCCATTCCGGCGGTTTCCACGTCACGTTTGACCTGAAGGCTCATAAGGCCTTGGGCTATATCCTGCCCACATGGGTGGCCCCACATGCACCCACTGGCACAGGGGCAGCCACTGGTGTGGGCGTGCAACATCAAGGGTTTCTGCTGGCGGCAAGCAGTGGCAAGGCCACTGGTGGAGCAGACTGTGGCCAAGGCACAGCGGGACAGGCACTGGCGTTGGTTGGCGATTCAGAGTGCCTAGAGCGGGCTGCAACCTACATTGTCCTGCCCCTGAAGCAGTCATTGACAGGAGCGGGCGGGATGGGAGCGGGCAGTGGGTCAGCAATGATGCACAAGTTTGAGGACGTGCAGCCCCAGCTGCTGCTGTTCCTGCAGCGGTTGCGCCGGCTGGTGGTGACACGTGAGAGTGAGGGCTGGTGTGATGTGATGGAAAGGCATCAGCTGACGGATCACGTGGTGGAGCTTAGGGTCACTCAGATGCAGAGGAAGAACAAGGAGCAGCACAGCAGCACAGCGACTATGGACATGGACGTACCAGAGGCTGCACATTCAGGGCCGGTTGTGGAGGTTGTGCAACGTCAAGGGCTGTCACAACGGTGGCTGATCATCAGGCAAGTTGACTATCATTTCTCAATATTTCTAACACTTCCTTCTCAAAACGTGGTGTGTGTCAGTGTTCACGACCAAGTGCGTGATGGGCCATAATGGAGAGAGTTCTATTGGAGAGGCACAGGCTTCGTTCTTAAAGCGTGGCTTGTGTCATTGTGCCTGTCCCCAGGTGAGTGATCAAAACAGTCAGCAAATTTATGGTGTTTGTGCAAACTTGCACTCGTGAACCTGCTCGCAGGTCCACCATCAGCCCCAGCCTGCCCAGACTGGACACGGAGGTGCCCGAGACCCAAGTTTGCCTGGCCTGGTGCCTGGGCCCGGCAGGCAGCCCCTCTTGCACCGCTGCCTCGGGGCCTCAAGGGACATCAGAGGCAGCGGCTGGGCTTGAGCCGCCCTGTGGCCCGCAGCGGCCCGCCCAACAGCCAGTGTACGCCTACCTGCCTCTTAGGTCATATGGCATGCGCTTTGTGGTGCAGGTGAGGCTTTGGTATGCACAGTGCCTGCTGGCTTTGTATTTGAAAAACAAAAAGTGTGTGCGGTTGTGTTTCACATGGTTTGTGACCACACTGTTTTTATCAGCAAACCATGGGTGTGTACATGTGTGTCGATCGCCATGAATTGGCCTCCGCAGTGATCTCATTTTTGAAATGAGTGGCGGCTATGGTTCCAGTGCAGGACTCAGGAACTGTTTTTTCCAGGACTGTTTGTTGGAGATGATGTTGTTTTTTGACACATGTATCGGCGCACGTGATGCACATAAGGGATGTCTTGCAATCCAGGGACAACTGAAAACCCATCTGATCACAAACACCAATGAAACAAGGTTGTATACTGGCTTTGTGGCGTGGCGTGTTGCCAAGATTCCCAACACTTGCTTGCATTGTGACCTTGTCTGTTGCTCAGGCCGACTGGGTTGTCCCCTCGTCGCGTGAGGCAGTTGACGCTGACAACGCATGGAACCAGGCGCTGAGGTCTGAGCTGCCGGCCATCATTGCAGGGTGAGTATCTCACACGCGTAGGACACAGCATCTTTATGGCACAATCCATTAGTATGGCATCAACACAGGCCACGTGTATGTAACACAAGGATGGTGACAGGTATGGGAGTTGTGAGGTCACGCTCACGTGAATGTTGCTCATGCACAGCTAGGACAGCACGTGACATCCCTGGCGTTTGGATGGTTGACTATGAGAATGCCTTCACCTGCGCTTCAAATGGCAGGCCACTGCATGCTTGCCTGGCACAGCCTGGACTTGCTAGTTTACATAGATGCTCATGCCGGTTTCAACTTGCATGCATGCAGGGCACTGCCAGTGTTCCGTTCCCTCGCTGGCAGTGCAGGCGAGGGCCATGAGCATGAGCACATACGCTGTGTGCAGTGGGTGGACATGTGGCTATCCAGCCTGCCCCTGGATGGGGAAGCGCAGGTTGGCACTAAAAGCGTCACATGTTCTGACTTAGGCTGATTACAAGCCGTCCATCAGGGACAGACTGCTCAGCAAGGGCAAGAGCGGGAAGCAGAACAGTCTGCAAAGCTGCAAACTTCACCACTGCACCATTCACAAAAGCCGGCTCTTGGAACAGAAAGGAAAGCAAATGACTGAGTTGAGATGGTGCGTGTGTGCACTTCCCAACTGCCGTCTCACGCTTGTCACTCTCTCTACCGCAGGGCTTCCTCTCCTCCTTGCCCCGAGCCATCAGCGCTCGCCTGCAAGCCACCCCCTGCATTCCCACAGCATCGGGCGCTTGGGTCACGCCCCGTCAGGCGCTGGTCTGCAGCTCACCAGCCGTGGCCAGCCTACTGGCACAGGCAGCAACCAGCATGCAACCAGCACATGCCTCACACATGGCAGCCTCAAGCGAAGCTTTGGGTGCCGCGGCAACAAGTGTAGTGGCAAGTGGGGAGATGACGACCGGCGTGGCTAAGGTGGTGGCTGAGAATGCGCAGCTGTGTGAGCTGTTAGGCGGCCAGCCAGTGCACGCGGGTCTGCGGTCTGTGGCCGGCAGCCCGGCGCTCAGGGCACTGCTTGGGGTTCGGGAGTACACACCGGCAAGGCTCATCAAATTGGCACAGGTAGGCGATGTGCAGTGAACATACGCGCACGGGTGGGTGTGCTACCCAGCAGGCTACCCAGCCGCTGCTGTTCAGCGTATCACGCATCTTCACTCATTGCATGGTGGTTGAGGTTGACTACCCTAAGTGCATCTGCACATGGCTGCCAGGAGACGCAGGCCACAGATGATTTCTGCAGCAGCCACTAGGCCAACATGACAAGCGAACCAGCAAACGACGCAGACCACATGTTCGCGTTGTCCTGTTTGCAGGCTGTCTGCCAGCAGGGTCTGCAGTCCGCAATGGGTCCTCAGTGGATAGCGCAGCTGCTGCTGTGCATCCTGGACCCGCCGGACTCACCCCCACACACCCAATTGTCAACAGGACCCAGCGACATGCAGCAGAGCAATGCACATGGGGACATGCAACGCGCCCGGCTATTGCGTGCCGTCCAAGCCCTGCCTCTCATGCTCCTATCAGACGGCACCTACGCCGCTGCCAGGCCACCTACCCCCACGCAAACTCTAGCCACAGATGCGTCAGTTGTAACGGCAACTGCTGACTCTTCAGTGCCTGGTGATGAGGGGCACGTGGGCCAACATCATCACGTGTTCTTCTTGCCTGATCCAGCAACGCAGGCAGCCTCCCAGGTGCTAGGTGCCCTCTCTTCCTGCGGCCTGGGGCCTGTCACCAACCTCACCGGTTTGCGATTCCTGCATCCAGACTTTGCCAGCATAGGTACAGCAGCCATGGCTGAGGCTGGAAATGCCATCGCCCAGCCCTTGCGCAAATGGCATTCATGCCTCCAGGTGGGCAGAACAGTAGGGATCCACTGCTGCATACTGTCTCACGAGGCTGGGTCCTGTTCATCGCCGCTGAATTGTCTTCACCTCCTCCTAACCTAATGTTGGTCGTGCCAGTGATGCTGCAACAGTTGAACATGGTTGGGTTGTTCCTCGCCGCATGCTGGTCCTTTCAGCGACCCAAGTACAGAGTTAATGGTGTGTGTCATTCCTGCCCTGACCCTGCCCTGACCCTAATCCTAAATCCAAACACTACCTGGTTGCCTTCAGGAGCTGGGTGTGGGTGAGCTGCGGTCAGAGGACATCCTATGGCAGCACGTGTTGCCGGCTCTGCAGCATGCCTCCAGTCGCCCTACCAGCTCCAAACGTCTGGCAGCCCTGCTAGCGTACCCCCTGCAGGCGGGGCTCGTACTCCCCGGGAGAGTGGGAGCAAGCCAGGGCACACAGCAGCAGGTGAGGGTGAGTGGGTGTGAGTAGGTGCAAGCTCGCCTGCCTGGTAACCTGGCAGGCTCTGACAATGCGTGATGCCTGCTAGCGCTTGAGAAAAGCCCAGGGTAACACCAGGATTGCTTTGGAATGTGCAGGGCCCGTCGATTCGGGCTACTTGATGAGGTTGTCTGCGATGGTGACATAATGCTCTGCAGACCTGCGCACATGTTTGTCGTATGCAGGCACGCTCAATGCAAGCCTGCACTCAATGTGCACTCAATTTGACAATATCAATGTGCGTAGATAAGAACGGGGCCACTCGCTGCCAGGAACAACAGCTCAAGGTCAAGCTTTGTGTTGCGTTGTGGCCTTGCATGATCTTACTTTGTTGCCATTCCGTGTGCAATGCAGCACGCCATGCTCAATGCACTGCGGCGCCATGCGGTGCTAGCCACCAACAGGGGTAGCGTCAGGGCCACTGCTCCGCAGCCCGCAGCACTCCAGCACACCCCAGCCACAGCCCAGCGAGAGTCAAGCACAGCGGCCCAGCCTGCAGCGGACAACGCACCTGTGGTTTACTTTCCACAGCAGCTGGGCGGAGCCCTGGATTTGAGTCAGGGGCTGACTGTGTATGGCACGTGGCATGTGCTGGACACAGCCTACATAGAGGGGCCTCAGCAGCAGCTGCAAAATGCACCAGGTGGGCCAGTGCTGAAAAGATACAGTGTGGCCACGTGGCCGGCTGCGTTGATGTTATTGCTGGTGTTCTTACATGGCAGTTGGTCTGGGGAAGACTGCGCAGCGTGGCCAGAGTGGGAGTGGGAGGCGACTGTGTTGCTGTTATTGCTGGCGTTGTCACATGGCATGCAGTCCGGGTGCACGAGCGGTCGAGCTGAGGACCACACACCTCACAAGGCTTCTTCAAACCTGTATGTCAGATCAGTCCCATTTATACTTGACGCTTTTTATATTGCTGTGCTTAGATTGCTTAGATTGTTCAGAGCTGCTTGGTGCTCGTCATACTGCCTGTTGCAGGGTCTGACACGCCTGCCCCGAGTGCCTGGCCCGCCTTGTCCGCCTGGCGCTGGCTACTGGGCGAACTGGGGGTGGTTGACATGCCTCCTCTGCTCACATGCACAGTCATGCTGCGCTCGCCGGCCGATTTAGCTGGGTCCATCTGGCGGGGTGACCCGCAGCTAAGGGCGATGGTGGCGGCGGGTGGTGGTTCATGGGAGGTGGTGGATCAGTGCAGCCCGGATCTGCAAGGGCTGATCACTGGGCTAGCCAAGGACAGGTGGGCATTGGTGTACGAAGGTGTCCATGTTGCCTGATCTTGCAGTAGGAAACCAAACCTCCAGATTTGTTTGTTGTGTGGTCTGAATGTGTGGGGGTCGATGGCGGCGATTGGTGCCGCGTGTGAGAAGGCTTAAGATTGCATTGCAGCTGGACTGCATCGCAAAGTTGTTGTTGTGTTGGGCTGCAATCAAGGGCTGGCATTGTTGTAAACTATCTGCAAACATTCCAGGCTGGGAGCAAGCTGGGTCTCCAGGCTTGTGCTTGCTTGACTTTACTTTATGGGTGAGTCATCTGCTCCAAAGGGCTGGCATGGTGCACAGCGCATCCCAGCTGAGTGTTCAAGTGATTTTTGCATGCAGTGCCGGCAGTGCGGTAGGCCGGGCGCAGGCCGCACGACAGAAGTTGGCAGCGTTGGCAATCGTGGTTTCACAGCACTGGAAGGAACACTACCAGCCTGCCATGCAAGCCACCTGCCGCCCAGCTGCCGCCCATGAAATCCTAGCTGGCACAAGCAGCAGTGGCCATGCTGTTGACAGCTCATTGGCCCATGTGCTGCGGACCACGGCATGGCTGCCATCAGTGTCAGGTGCATGGTGCCAACCAGGGAAGCTGTTTCTGCCGTGTAGCGAGACACAGGCGCTTCTGGGCAAGCATGTGCACTACCTCGACCTGCCTAATGCCTCGTTGTGCCCGTCCATGGCACGCGACCTAGGCCTGCAGATGCAAGTAACGGCCAAGCACGTGATTGACATGCTAATCACATGGTGTGTTTCAGCACCCGCTGCCACCAAGCTGCATGGACCCCAGGCTACTCCTGGTGATCCCACGCTCCCCCACCTCATCAGGGTGTATGAATTCCTTCTGGCGGCATGCCAAAAGGCGGAAGATGGGTTTGCGACGCAGGAGATGGTGGTGACTGCATTTCAGAAGCATCCGCTTGTCTGGCTGCCGGTGCCGGGCAGCACAGGCACGCAGGGTGTGCTGCCAGCAGCAGCAGCCACGCCAGGCGCCTGGCACAAGTGCAACACAGTGGTGTGGAGCGACCCTGCGCTTGTGCTGGAAACCGCTGCACAGCTGCAACAGCACACACAGCATCTAGCACGTGTCAAAACCGTAAATCAACTCCCTCCACTCCCACGACCCCTCAATGTCTGGTATCCAGAGAGTCTGCGCCACCTGTTCGTGGAAGTGCTAGCCCAGCAGCCTGCTGCCAGCAGCCGGGCAGCGGGTGTGACTGCTGCTGGCGTGGCTGCTGCTGGTGTGGCTGGTGTGCCCCTGATGCCCACCCTGGATCAGTACTGTCACGTGCTGCAGCGCCTGCCCTCATGCAAAGACATCGTTCAGGCCACTGCCCTAGTAAGTCACAGTTGGCAGCAGAGGTGTTGTGCTTGGCGTGTGCATGGAGTTGCCAGTGAATGATGTGCCCTGCGAGGTCCGCAATATTCATAAAAGAGCATAAAGTTCTGAAAAGGTTTCCCAGCAAACACGCTTGGGATGGACAGGCTACAGAGCGATTACCCAATGGTGCACAACACACTGCAGACCATTTCGCCATGTCATATCCATCTGTCGCACGACCAAGCATGGTATGGCGCTCGCTGCTCATCATGTGCACATGCCCATGCTGACCCATGCAGGCACGTCACATGCTGGGCTTCCTGGCTGATCAACAGGCAGCAGGCCTTCTGCAGCCACAGCACCTAGCCACTCTACGCACCTGCCTCGCCTCAGCAGCCCTCATGCCTGCCATGTGCCCATCAGACACCAATGGCACTCTACACAATGCCACTGCGGTTTCTAACGTCTGGGCAACGCTGGGAGAAGCCACTTTCATGGCCGACGATCCTGCACTGGCCCGGCTCATTTTGGACCAGCAAGAACAGCAACAAAAGCAGAAACAGCTCAAGAAACGTAGTGAAGACTCTTCGTCTTCAGCCGCAATGCCGGCATTGATCGACCTTGGCACGCTTGCCAGCAGTGAGCTTCTACAGTTGACCTCATTGTGCATGAACACCGCATTACTGCCTGAACAACTCCCAGCCTCCAAAATGCTGTCAGTGAGACCCACGCCATCAGTGCACTGGCTGCCTGTGCAGCAGCAGCAGCAGTCACCTGGTTTGGCAGGTGGTGGTGGGCTGAAGCTGGGTCGGTTGTTGCATTCCCTGGGCCTGCGGCCGCTGTCGCATGCACTGCAGCAACACACAAGAGGGCAGGTCCTGGGGCCTGAGGTGCAGCAACTGGTGCCAGGACTGGCAGAACGTGCTCTTGGGGAAACCAGTTCAGCTCAGGACACACTGCAAGGCGCCCAGCCTGGTACTCTGTCACGTGAGCACATGGCCCAGTGCTTGCACGCTAACCAGCTGCTGCGGGATGTGCTGCCGGCTGCACAGGCCTTCCTGGCACACGCGGGCAAGGGCGATCAACAGCTGTACAGCGCCTGCCAAGGTGAACCACTGACGCCTGTATGCTGCATAACAAGGGCAGGCAGGTCTAGCACTCTTGGAAGGTGCACGCACATCCGGCCAGTGACTACTGATTGCCAGTGATTATGCCAGTGATCATGTCTTCCAATGCGCCTGCACTTGGCCAGGTTATCCAGTCTCTTTGGTGGTCAGCCCAGTAGTAGTATACACCCTGTAGCTCATGACGTGCCTTACCTCAGCCTGCCACCAGCTGCACTATAACGGCCCTGATCCTGTGACTGCTCGTCTGTAGATTTGGCCGCCCCGCTGATGTCTTCCCTGAAGGTGGTCCTGGCATCAGACATTCAACGCACATGGAACATACCCACACGCCAGCCGGCAGCACACACCACATCAGCAGCTGCAGCAACAGGAACAACGACAGCCGCGCCAGCAGCAGGTGGTGTTCTCTACCCTCTGCTCCCCTGGAGCCCTGCCCCAGTGGTCCTGCATCAGGGGTTGCTGCTGGTCTCTCCTGAGGCACTGAACGATCACATGCAGCTGGCCATGGAACTGAGCAGGTGTGTGTGGAGAAGGACGCTCAGTGCAACACATTGGAAGCGGACAGACAAGGGAAAAGACACAGCAGAGCTGTAGAGCTGTTCCGCTGAGTCTTTCACACCGAACTTAACGTTAAGTGCAGGTAGTTGTGACTGTGTGCGGCCCATGGCAAGCCCTTCTGAGCTTTCAATTTTACAGTGCTGGTACACACAGCGACAGACTATGACGTACCTCTCTCTCAGGGTGGGAGGGAGGTGAAAGATTGGGGAACTCTGGTAAGAGTGAGAAGAGATGAAGTGGGTTTCTGCGTTGGTCGATAGTGTGGCTGGTTGCTGTGCTGCCTGCTGCAGGGTGTTCACAGGCGGGCGCGCCGCCCTGCCCGGCCTGGCTGACCTTGTGTACACGTGTCTGCTGGCCTGCACAGCGGGGCAGCCCCTGGACAGGGTGCTCGCCCTCAAGGGCATTGCAGCAGAGACAGGTGTGCTAGTGGCAAACAGGGCAAGTTTAATTTATCGTTATTTACTTCGTAGCTACAGTCAAGAATAACTGATTCTTGTTTTGGCCTGGACGCAACCCTGCAGAAGGCAAACAAGGGTAGTTCTTAGCGAAGTCCGTGTGTCTGTGTCTGTGTGTGTCTTTGTGTCTGTGTTGTTTATGTTACACCACACGAAAAAGTCTGCCTGCCTTAACGAAACCCCACAATGGGGCGAGAGGCATGAGCGCCGTTCCTCTAAGCCAAGGTCAACGCACAATTTCTTCAAAGGATTGAGCAAAGTCGTCATGCATACAATTGTACATCTGCATGTTTGCAACCCACGTGATAGCTCAACTGCCGCAGCAGCACGATCCAGGCCCCCACCATTGCGCAAGTTCGGCTGTCAGACTCTACAGTGCAGTGCAATGCATCGCCCCCCGCGCATGGCATCGCCTGACACTCATGGTGTTGTGCCTGCATGCGTGGACCGCAGGTTTGTCTGCCTGGCAGTTGCCGTCAGCCGGGGTCGCCATGGCACGCCTACAAGCCGCGCTAGACACGCCCCCGCCGCCCCCGCCCTCACCGCCCGCCCTGCACTACCCCGCACCTAATGATCTGACTCCGGGCACACACGAGTTCAACGGAGAAAAGACTCAGCAGGAACGGCTACCAGACAAGCACCCCGGTCAGTTGCCACCGCACCTCCAAGGTCTTGACGCGAATGGCGGGGATGCTGGCTTTAGCTTTGGTAATGCAGGACCGGAGCAGCCACTGCACCAGAGCTTGTTCTGGCAGCAAGGACAACACAGCCACCAGCACCAGCAGCACCAGCGGCTGCTACCACCAACATGGCCGCATTGGAGTCACACACAGCTGGCCCAGAGGCATCATCACAACACGTCAGGACCAACCCATGCGGGCATGAGGCGCAGTCGTGACACATGGGAAGCTGACCAACATGCACCTGCGCACAACGGTGTGGAAAACGGAACCCCGGCCGCCAGGCCTAGGCTGGCCGAACCATGGCCTCCGCTACCCTCCCCGCCACCGCTACCCCCGCCTCTCACACCACCCGGTGCACCTCCCTTGCCGCCACTACTGCCCCCGCCGCCCCCGCACATTGCTCTCACCCGCTCACAGCCTCCACTCCTACCTGCCCCACCACCCAAGCTTGAATCCAACCCCAGACATCGTTCCCATAATCCCCTGCATGATGAAAACAGCGCACCCAAGCACAACAGGCCCTGGCTGGACCCATCTGCAGTGCTTGGGTCGACAGTTCATGAGACTCATGTGCCTAGCAGCATAACTGACAAGGTACGTTGCCCACAAGTGGAGCACTAACCACATTCATGCGGTTCTAATCTCAGGTCTAGCAACCACTTACGCCGGGCAGTAATGCACTCATGATTGAGTTCCAGGTCGTCATCTTGCCCTGAAGGTGTTACTCTTGGCGGTGCACGAGTCACCGAGTTTGACGGGTTGAGAGTGTGGGTTTGCTGGTGCAGATATCATCTGCTGCGCGCTACATGCCATCGCATACGGCTAAGACCACCAACCCCGGGGCGGCTAATCACCACACTGAGGCCACAGGGCGGTGGGGCGAGGAGCTCATGCTGCACTGGCTCACGGACAAGTACAGGGGGACAGGTGGGGCCGTGGGGGAGACAGGCCTGAAGATATGACTACCTCCGGGCTTCGGCGAGACCAGTGGGCGCTCGATGTAAATGGGATGCGGCAAGAGGCCTGAAGCTATGATCGGCTGTGGAAGGCTATGCGCTCAAGTTCAATGGCATGAGAAAACCGATGCCAAGCAACCAGTATCCAGTAGATGGAAGGCCGAACACGAGCACAGGCAAGCAGGTGGAACACACTGAGTGCCATGGCCGGACAGTTAAACGATTAGTCCTTGTTTTGTAAGTTTCTACAACCGGTTGCGTAATGGTCAAGCCGTGACTGTACGTGCTGCTGCAGAACCGCCTGTCACTGTTGAGTGGGTGAACCAGCACCAGGAGACAGGCAAGCCCTATGACCTGGTCATCAGGTAGGCAAGGGCTGACTGACTCGGACTCAGCACTGTCAGCCATGAGCCGCACATGGCCCTCATATGCTGATCAATAAAGGCTCCTGTATCGGACCTAAGGACTGCCATGTTGTGCTGGTCTAGCGGGGCAGACCTTGACTTGAGCCGCCCATGCCAGATGTGGGCAGGCATCTGGTTAAGATAGTTTATGCTGACGCAGACCTCCAGCGTCATTCTAACAGGCCGTCTGTATGGTCGTGTTGACGCACTAGGTATGCCCTGATCCCTTGTGCCCTGCCGTTCTCAACGCGAAGGCTTGGATGGCATCTGCTCGATTGCAGGAGACAAGATGGCAGCATCTGGATTTACGTGGAGGTCAAGAGCTCGGCCTTGACTGCAAAGGACGTGTTTGAGATCTCCCCCAACGAGTGGGCTATGGCGGACAAGAAACGTGAATGCTACCATGTAAGTGTACAAGGCGGGCTGCGCATGCAAGGCTGATCACCATTGGTGTTGGTGTTGTTGTTGAATTGTTTGTTACATCCATGGAAGTGCATCATTTTGCACATGGGATGGTGTCCCGCAACTCAGGG
>QAXH01005900.1:15749-46322 GCA_004335635.1 Chloromonas sp. AAM2
TGACGTACCTGTGCATGTGTCGTACCTGTGCATGTGTCGTACCTGTGCATGTGTCGCACCTGTGCATGTGACGCACCTGTGCATGTGTCGTACCTGTGCATGTGACTCATGTGCACTGTGGCCTGCTCCCATGCGCCTGTCTGCAGCTGTGCGCACTGCCCAGCTGGTGACCCTGGCCCCTCGCGAGTCCATCACTCAACGGTCACTCATGCTGCTGGTCAACGGGAGCCTCGTGCAGACTAGGTGCGCGGTCAGTGGTCGGTTGCTTGGTTGATTGGTTGCGATTGGGTTGGTTAGTTGGTTGGTTGGTTGGACAGTTGGCTTGAAGTGTTCAGCATGGAACGGCCTTTAACCTTGGACTATCCATGTTTTCCACGTCGTGCTCTACCCTGACCAGAAACCCCAAACCTCAAACCCCAAACCTGCCTTCCCATGCTCCTCTTTCCATGCAGTGGTTACGGCAACCTGATGGGCCAGCGCATGGGCGAGGGCGGTGACGGGGCGCATGCACACCACCCGATGCGCCGCAGTGGCCAGGGAGCGCCACAGGGGCAGGGGGCGGGCGAGGCTCCCCGCACATCGCTACCTGTGTACAAACCGCCAGGAGTCATGATGTGGCTGCCTGACTACTTTGGTAAGGGTGTATGGATAGGGCTGACACACTTGTATGGATACGGCTGGATATGCGATTGATGGGTTTGATAAGGAGCAGAAACAGACACGTGGTGGATACGCACGACATATTCCTTGTCAGTCGCAGGCACGCAGACAAACCGGTGGATGAGCGTGCTGCTGTGATGGAAGTGGCAAAAGTAACGTGTGGGATAGGCGATTGGGAGGCAAACGTCGATGCACGTCCCCCTACGTATCCCATTGCAGAACGCAGATGCATGACGCTGGCAGCTGCAATCGCTGTCGTGCTGAAATGGTGGAGGCCTGGCCAGGCTGCAGAATAGTTTCAGCCTCTGTGGCTGTTTCCAATTTGCTGACTGTTTGTGTGGCTGCCTGGCACAGAGTACGGCATCATCCGGTACCTCAAGTGCAGCGAGGCGGTTCAGTTCACTGCAGGGCCCACAGGGGCGGTGGTGCTGGTGTGTGAGAGCCACCAGGTGTGAGGGTGTGGGTGGGTGGGTGGTGTGTGTTTGGGAGGTGAGTGTGAGAGCCACCAGGTAAGTGTGAGCGGGTGTGGGTGTGCGGGCCACCAGGTCTGAGGGTGTGGGTGAGTGGTGTGTGGGAGTATGGGTGTGGGTGTGAGAGAGCCACCAGGTGTGAGAGTGGGTGTGGATGTGGGTGTGCGAGCCACCAGGTGTGAGAGTGGGTGTGGATGTGGGTGGGTGAGTGGCAGGGAGTGGTTGTTTGCGGGCGTGGAGGTAAACAGCGAGAAAGGGAGTGTGGCAGAACACAGGAAGGAACTGTGGGCATGTCCCCACAGCAATGTGTCCTGTCCCCGCCTTGGTGACAGACCTTGCTTCAGCCGCAGAGCTGGTCAGACCTTCCGCCGCACCTAGGCCTGACGGGTTGATCTGCTCTGCACTGCCGCCTTCCAGTTGCCCGTGCATCTCTTGTTCGGTCTCCTTTCCTGCTGTACGTGCCTAGCCATGTGACGCGCCTGCCTGACCATATGACGCGCCTGCCTGACCATGCGACGATGCGCCCTGCCTGCCCAATGTGGTTCACGTTTCAGGTAAGCATGACAGTTGACGAGGAAGACGATGAGGATCTGTTGGATCGGAATGATGAGCAAGCAGACCTCGACAGCAACGGCATACCCAGGCGGGGCGTATACGCCGATAATGAAGACGACGACGATGATGGTAGCGATCGTGGTTTGCCACCTACTGCGCCCCGTTTGGTGCGACCATCGTTCAACCAAGCGCAAGCTGCTCGCCGTCAGGGCGCCGGGCCCGCGACGGGCGGCAAAGATTCCTTGGAAGCAGTCATTGGACGGATCCAGAGGTCTGGGACGCTGCGGCGTACGGGCACGCTGGGGAGACTAGCCACGCTTACTCGCTCTGCTTCCCGTGTCTGGAACGACTGATCTGTGAATCGCGTGGTTGATTTTATGCGTGACCCACGTGAAGGCTGCATCGCTGCATTGCACACCAATCCCAAACTTTTGCGCTTGCACTTTTTCAGTTTTGCCTTTTGTTTATGCTTTTGGTCCTTACAATGCATGGAGATTGACAGTTGCACGCAAAGCACGAACGCTGTAGATGCTGCTTTGGACAGTTTACACTGACTGACAGTTTATTGTCCAGGGATTGCATTGCAAAAAAAAAAAGTTTGCCAGTTCTGGGACATTTCTTGCGTCCTGCACTGAAGCCAGTGGTAATGCTCTTCTGTTGGGTCTGATGTGTCTGTATGTGCGTGTGAACGAGTTGAGTTCTTAAGACAGGCTAGCAGACTGACAACTCCTGCTTTGAATATGCGCGACCTGCAAAGGGTGAAAGGTTGTAACTTTCCGCAGTCTCTCACGCGGCCAGGTTAAGAGACTGCTGGTATGACGCCATGGTCGCGTTGCCAGGGAAATGTCTGGTGGTCTGGTGGTCTGGTGGTGCTCCAGCCACCAGCACCCTTACTCTCTCAATTTGCCCTTATAGCCTGCAGGTAGCAGTGGCAACGCCAAGTGCAGCGCCTCTCAATCTGCTCACGTATATAAATTGCTCATGTACTGAGAGCGATGGGAGCCCACATGAACTAAGCACGCAGGCTCGCGAGCCGTGCGAGCGATCAGGCTGGATAGTGTCTTGACCAACCTGGAGAACTTCAAGGCGCTTCCTTGCCGTGCGTGACCCTGCTACTGCTGTCATGACAAAGGCCCAGCCAATTGCAAGCGAGCAGCCAATTGCAAGGTCCAGCATTGTGAGTGGCATGCTGACAAGCTGGCGTGCATGGTGTGTGGTGTGCTGAATGAGCGAGGGACAAGACGATGGCCTGCATGGTCAGGTGTGGACCCACGTTGGACGATGAGCTCTATGATTATGTGTGGGCCAACGTTGAGCGCGCTGCCTGTAATGCTGTTGCGTTGCACAGTGCTTGATGCCTGGCAAGCTAGCCCCGTGGCCTGAGTGGGACGATTTGTCCTGGTGCAACCAGCCAGAGCCCCAGCTAGAAGCCATATACTGTGGCTGACTCTACATGTTTCCTTACCTTGACCAGATTTGACTCAGTGAGATTATAGCCGCTCTCAGCCTCCAAGTCAGCGTGTGCCAGGTCATCAAATAATTCCATCAGGGACCGGGTGTCAGTCTCTGCCACCTGTCAAGCGATTCAACTGTCAAGTCAAGACGTCTGGATTGACGAAGTCAGTCGGCTTGCTTTCACGTGGCAGGTGAGGCTTATGGCAGTGTCCTGTTGAATGTGAGTGAGAGTGTGTGAAACGTGCAAGGCAGGACTTGAGACGCTGGGCAGGAAGACCTGGCTGCACAAGCACATCTTTTTGGAAGTAAGTAAGCAAGGCACAACTGGCTGTGCTGATGTTAACCACTGCAGTTGAGCTGTGACTACCTAGGCTCCTAGCATGTGCAGCTGGATATAGCAGCTTTCTGCTATATATGTTTTCTTGCTAACCGATCGGCCTGTAAGTAAGGCAAGTTTTTTCACACAGCTCTTGCATATTTGAAGGGAAGTTGTGGGCGTGTGGATTGAAGCCACATACACCGTCAACAGAAGTCCGACTGAGTCAAACTCCCACAACTGCCGTCAGGGTGGCTCACTGGTCTTAATGGTACGTCTGGCACCTCTGGCCAATAACATGGGATAGGGAAAGGGAAAGCTAGAAGCTGGATCCATGAACATGCCCTCCTTATCAAACACACTGCTAATCAATACCTTGACGGGCCCCATCAGTAGTAGGCAACAAATGGGCTTCAGGCAATGCGCACGTCCTGTTTCAGATGTGCACTGTGCCTATGATACGGACATGGGTCATGTTACATGGCTTAAGAGCATGCCAACTGCAGCTTGCAGGAAAACGTCTTGTATCAAATCATGAAAGCGAAGTGCCCACGGATAGTTGCGGCCAAAATCCACCAAAAGAGGAGGTCAAAAAGGGCATAAAGAACTACGATTGCGTCTCTTAAACATGTCAGATGGCAACGTATCCTTGTTTAGGAGTAATTTGTTTAGGTACAGACCAGCCATCAGCAACATGTTACGAACTTGATTAATCCCAAGGCTTTGATATCAATTAATTAACAATATCAATTCACACAACTGCTGCTTCATCTGTGCCCTGATGGCAACCCTCGTATATACCCTCGTCCAACGACAGAGTGTGCTACCGCCTAATGTTGTGCCCTCTTGATTGTCCTCGTGTCGGATGTCTTGGGAAAAAAAGATGTTTGCCAGTTCTGTGACAATTGCGTCTGTGTGCGTGCCTGTCTGTGTGTGCCTTATCAGCATGCATTGCGGTTTGTTGGCTGTGTGCCTCAGCATGTTGGACATGTTGTTGGAGTCATGGAGTTCTTCATTGTGTGCTTGTAAAGGATACTGTTCCAGAGTTGTCGCAGACCACATCCCAGTATTGGCAGTCGCAGAGACGCAGCCCCAACCTCCAATACGTGTCGATTTTGACAGGATGCTTGAGGCCCCCAGGCTGTTGGTCTCACTCTCCCTTTGACACATCTGCAATGTGTGATTCAAGGGCAGGGTGCCATGTTGGGCAGCAAGTCGAATAACCTTTCAGAAGCTTCAACTGTGCTTTGGAAGTTGTGGGTGTGTGCCTTTGAAAGCATTCTGCCTGTTGGTCTTTTTCACGCCACCCTAGTGTGATGCAAGTGCTGGAGAGGCCTGCCTGCTGTATGTTTGAGGTCACAATTCAGTGCAGCCAGAATTTGTGTGTTGTCGAAGTTCTACCACTCAGTGGGCCCACATGCTCCGAACGCCAACGCTAGCCAGCCATGCAAGAGACGAGGTTGAATACCAATCCTGAGAAACAAAACGAAACGTTCAGGGGAACAGGGAAAGAAAGGGAAAATCAGAGCGTAGAACAGCATGAAAAGCGGGAGGAGCTAACGGACAAGTGACGGCCTATGCCACTGTCCTTGCCTTTCCTGTTGGTTTTGAACTCTTGATTGACTGAGTTTTCATTTGTCCCTGAGTTTCGGAAAGTATCCCTTACTTTATTGTGCATCGACACGGATGTAAAAAGACAACAACAACAACAACAATAGGCAGGACTTGTATAGCCCAAGCTTCCACATCAAAGGACGACATAGAATGACATCTGATCATCCCTGAAGCACGTGTTGAAGCCTTGGCCAGCATGTTGATCTTGTACATCAAGTTTCCCGGTTGAACCCATGCAATCATAAGCAGCAAGGGTGTCCGAGTCAGACCAGATCCTTCTAAATATGCTCCATCAAGAAGTTTGATCAATCTTTTCCATGCCGCATTTTTGATGCGTGGCTCTGGCCGCTGTATGCTCATATGATAATGGCGGCTCGTAAGCCCACAAGAAAAAAGCAGACACGCAGACGCTCAAAAGATGTTGCCTGTGTCTTCCGATCCCAAGTCATTGCCGTCTTTAATACACCAGATATGTAAGCCTGCGCCATGAACCTCTGGATATGAGCTGCACCAGAACCTCTGGATGGCACAAAGGCTGGTGAAACAAACTGACTCGGACCCCGGCTGTTTCTACCAAATACTGCACGAGTGGTAAGAAGGGCATTAGAAACCACCTGGTCTGATGGGCTCAACTGTAATCGGGGGTTCACATTGCAAATGGCTGCTTGCGCCCAAATCTCAGACCGACCATAGACAAGCATAAGTAAAACTTTACTATGTGTGCATGTCGCCTGCCATGGTCTAAGAGACCTAGGCGTGCCGTTGTGACGTGGCCTCCAGTCCGAGAAAGATTGCTCGATGGCGGCAAGAGCAGGACGGGAAGACAACCAGCACGGATGTTAACTTCACCAGCAACTAGAAGTGCTGTGTGCCGCCTGATGCACGCAGTGCTGCATGCTCTCTGTGGTTGCACCAGCCTTCATAGATAGGCACTCCCTGCGCTGCACCCTGCACCAACACCTCATGCTCCGACAGCTGCTTGGCACCCGCATGGCTCAGCGCCATGCCCCCATGCATGTCATGCAGCGCATGCGACCCAGCTGCAACTGCACGCCTCCCCGCATGGCCACCACGCCCCACCCCCTTCAATGTAGTAGGCAAAATTGATACAGGGCACGGTCCAGCCGCACTTGAAGGAATGTCGTCAGACCCGGCACGTTGAGTGTGTGTGCATGCGTGTGACTGCTCTGTGCTGGTCATGTCCGTTTCTCCGTTTCCTAAACACGTGGTTGCTGGTCTTGGGCTGTGTTCAGGCTGGCATTGCACACCTCTCTCGCAGTGTGAAGCGTCTTCTGGATGTACGGCTGGTGGTCCTTGCATGCTGCATGTGCATGCTGCTGCATCTGGATGCATGCCTGTGCCTGTCGTGGCTGCATGACCCGTGCTGCAAACCGTTTCTGCCCGATCATGTGCGTCCGTTTCTGCTCCCTGCTGTGTCTGGGTGGCTGATGTAGGCCTTACCAGCTCCAAACTGCTATTCAGCCGCCGCTTCTTGCTCTGCACTGATTCGTCATCCTCCAGCTGCTGCTGTGGCCCCTGCTGCTGCTGCTCTTGCTGCTGTTGTTCTGGCTGATCCCGGTTCTGTTTCTTGTGCTTGCGTTTCTGGTTGTGCTGATCGTCTTCACTATCACTAGAAGAGCTGCTACTTGAGGATGAGCTGTCAGATGAACTGCTGCTACTGCTGCTACTGCTGCTACTGGTTGCCACATTAGCCTGCAGGGGAAGAAACGACAGTGCGTATTGGACATAACGACGGTTTCGGAAGCTCATATGTGCAAAATGCATTGCGTTGGCCAATTCAACAGTTAGTCAGCCGGATACAGAGCTAGTTAAACAGTCAATAGTAGGCTGACAAGCATAACAAATCACTGATTCAATTTCCTTGGCGGCCGGCAGTGTGGCAAGTTGCGGTGTGACAAGTCGTCAGACGAGTCATCATTATGGTTCCGACCCACTGAACCCACCTGCTCCATGGTGTTGATTTCGTACGCTATCTGTGCTAGGTCAGGCCTGACTTGAGACAGGGCAGCCAACCACCTAACCGACATCTTGGGCCGACCCTTGCGTGTGTGGCGCCACACCTGACACACATGACACGTGACAGCAGGAAACCGACATTTGGGCTGTGTGTAATGAGTGCCCCGTGGCACATGGCAGCAAGCAGCTGACAAAAGGACACTCGCACTCTAAGAGTGCATGGTGTGCATTTAGCTCGGTGTGAATGGACACACGGGCTGGAATAGGTGCACTGTGGTAGCTCTGCCGCATCCAAGAGTGAGACCAAGCGACACAAGGCCATCCTACGTGATGTGAGGGGTGCAATACACGAGCTCTGACAACTCAAGGAAGCGCCGGACCGTTCAAAGGCCCTTACGGAACCTGGGACACCATTCTGCCGACTGTGCACACACGCACGCATGCACTGGCCCCATGCCATGAGGCGTTCACCTGCCTTGTCGAAGTTTGCCGTGCTTGCATAGTTCTGTGTGACGGCCACCGTGAGGTCGAGGTTTAGCACGGCATGCCACCACCCGCCTGGCACGTACACCGTCTCCCCAGGACCCTGAACAGCCCGGGATGCACGGCATTGCAGTCAGTGTGTGTGCAGTTTCCAGTCGTTCAGCTTCACGTCTGTCCCTGAGTTGCATGACGCATGATCCGCCAGTATGCAGACGTAGCAACCTCTTCTGTTCGTTTGGTTGATGGCTAGTTTGCCGCATGACGCCAGCAGCCCGTGCTTGCGTGGCATTGATTACTGTCGCTCCCACCAATACATCCACGCACACACCTGAATGAGGTCCATGGGTCGAGCTGCCGGCCATTTAGGGTCACTCTTCGCGCGCGGGTACATGCGCGAGAACCAGCTCACGGCCTCCCGCTCCAGCCCTGGCTCCCGGGGCAGTACGACCTGGGACGAGGTAAACAAGGCTAAATCAGGTTAGTGCGTAGAAGGTTCTAATTATACGCTTCAACGAACTACAGGGACACACAAGGGTCGGACAGCAGCATAGAGCAACAGCATTGAACAACAGCGAAGAACCACAGCGTCGAACGACGGCGTCCCGCAACAGCGGAGAATCACAGCGTCGAACGACGGCGTCCAACAACAGCGGAGATCACGGCGTCGAACGACGGCGTCCCACAACAGCGGAGAATCACAGCGTCGAACGACGGCGTCCCACAACAGCGGAGAATCACGGCGTTGAACGACGGCGTCCAACAACAGCAGAGAATCACAGCGTCGAACGACGGCGTCCCACAACAGCGGAGAATCACGGCGTCAAACGACGGCGTCCAACAACAGCGGAGAATTACAGCGTCGAACGACGGCGTCCAACAACAGCGAAGAACCACAGCGTCGAGGACAGCGTCGAGCACAGCGTCGACGGCGTCCAATAACAGCGAAGGACAACAGCGTCAAACAACAGGGTCTGACAACAGGGCCGAACAACAGGGTCTGACAACAGAGTCAGCCTGAAGGCCGAGGGTAGTCTCCCTCAGTGCATGATGTGGCAACGCCCAAACGCCTGTTGGAAAGCACCCTACAGTGCCTTGCCCCATGACACCCCTTGACGCACCCTGTGACTCCCTTGCAGTGTTAAGATCTGGTTGTCGTGTCTGGGTGTTTGTACAATCGCACAGACCGCCGGCCAGCAGCTCCATATCATACAGGGGCCGGTTACTCCGTACCTGTTTGCTTGTTTCAGGCGGGAATTTTGGGAATATTTTGTGGGCCCTTAGTAGGGTGTTCCAGGCGGACTGCCCCCCCTCCAACCCCACCACCCCACCCACACATACATACCTCCTTTGGTGTTCCAGGCGGAAACAGGCACCAGCGCTTGTGGCCCCTTAGCAGGGTGTTCCAGGCCGAGGTGGCCAGGGGGTCGATGTGCAGGCCTGAGCCAGACCGCGCAGGGCCGATCACCACCCACCTGCGATACAAACAGATAACGTTGGTAGCTGTCCATCGACAAACAGACGGTGCCAGCGTGCCGAGGTGATCAACTCGGCAGAGGTACTTGTGTATGCGAGTTGGGGCATCATCATCATTACATCACACGGGTTTTTGCTCAACTAAAGTTTTCCAGCTTGTGGTGCTGCAGGCCAAACGCTTGCCAGCCGCCTGCATCGTCCCGCCCAAAGCAAAGCATGAGCATGCTGGCCAACAAAGTCACGCACATGCAATGCCCATGCACACCTATGCACACCCATGCACATGCACATGCAATGCCCATGCACACCCATGCCCATGCACATGCACATGCACATGCACATGCACAGGGTCTGCTGAACATCTGGGCACATGACAACCACCTGGAACACGCATCGATGACGTTGGTTGCCATCATATGATATTACTATCCACCATAAACGTCCCTTTGATATAATATTGATTGATGCTAATTATGAAGCACATGGGTGGCACGACTGTTTGTAAAACACCTCCCACTGTACAATCCATCGTCGTTCGCCTGCAACGAGTGCCAGATCGAAACCAGGCATTTCGAGAATAAGAGAACAACAGCTACCGTATCATCGCAAAAATCCGGTCGAAACGCAAAACAAGTAGAAAGTCGCATCGATCGGCGTCTATTTTCTACCTCCGCTAAGTTAGTCGAACCACAAAGGGAAGCCGCCAACCCCAAGTCAAACCCCAAGTCGAGCCCGAAACAGTGGTCACAGCCAACAACATGGCAATTGTCGAGTGCCATGCATTGTCCTCAATCCCGCTTGTCATGCAGTGTCAATGTCAGCCATGTGGCCATCATCTGAGTGCCATGCATTGTCCTTGATCCAGTTTGTCATGCAGTGCCAATGTCAGTCATGTGAAAATCAGTACTGCCAAGCATTCTCCTCAGTAAACTTAGCACAGCCCCTGGCACTCATGCCCTCCTTGTGGGATGGCTGTCAGGTTCTGCTTGGACTCGCACAAACAGCACCAAAAGCACCCGCTTTGCCCTGAGCCTGGGATGGCCCGGGCAGGTGCAGCACGAGCCGGCTGCACAGCCATAGGTGCAGGCTGAGCACGAGGCCAGCCATCCCATGCGCCTCACCCCCATTCCCCATTGCTCCAAACCGACCAAGCGCCAAATCTCTGGCATGGTGCTTGGCGGCTTCAGCCTCTTGTTTCTGCTGCCTTTGGGCATTGGCCTGCTGTAGCTTAATCCTGCTGCAGCTGCTGGCTGAACAATTCTGGTGGGTGGTTTTGGTCAGCGCGGGGAGGCCTGCCTCTGGGTGTCTTCTTTGCAGCCTCTTCCTCCCTCTATCGCTTTCACTCTGCTGCTTGCTTTACCTCCATTGCAGCCATTGCTGCCATCTCTGCCTCTGTCCGCTGTACAATGAAGGTACGCATGTCTGACTGCCTTTCACCGAGTTGTGCTGGGAGCGGCCGCGCTGCAAGCACAGCCCCTGGCCTCCTCCATCGACAGTGCTGCATGCTTTGCGTAAACCCCCAGGGCGCGCTTGGGCGACTTGGGTGATTCATCTGTCGCGCTGACTGGTTTCAAAACAGGGCAGAACGCACCCAGAGCCACTGCTAATGCACGAACACGTAGAATCATGGTGGCTCGAGGCTTAGGCTTAGTCGAAAAGTAGCAGGCGAGCAATTTTCGAGCTTCCACGCAAAATTGGTTGAAGCCGTCGCTCCGAAACCGAGGATTTCTACCGCCACGCAAGAATAGGTCGAGTTTCAGAATTGCGGACAATTTCTTTCGACTAAATCTAGCGATGATACTGTAGATTGCTGACCGTCAAGCATGTTGGTACTCGTCATTTGATAGCTTGCAACATGCACAATGTCATGGGGTCGGCCTAGGAGACATTGTCACGCTTCTGCACGGCTGCACAGATTTCCTGTTTGACGCCCGCGGTCTGCCGAAGTGCAAGTCGAACGACACAAGTGACCTAGTGCGGTATCCTGATGCTTCGGAAGATTGCTAGCATCCTTCTCGCACTCGTCGTCACGCTTTTCGGGCGGTTTTAGCTCGTTTACTGTGGTTCGCGCATGGTGGGCGTGGGACGTGGCGTGTCGGAGATAATTACGGAAGGCAACCACGGCATGATGCCCTAGCGGATTTCGATGAAACCTGGCTTGAAGCCATACACGAAACGATAGTTTTCTGGAGATCTAGTTACCGTTCACGTGGGCTTGGTGGTTGCAACGGTGACCCTAGATTCTGGCCTGAACACTGTTGCCACCCAGGTGGTGATGAACTGAATCCCCACCATGCAGCTCCCTCCTACCTGTAGGGTGGCCTCCGTTTCTCCCCCACGTGCTGAAACAGATCCTCTGAAAAGTACGGTGGGGGCGAATAGTCCTGCAGCCACAAACAGATAAGTCAACGTAAAACAAATGACAGTAGCATTAACACACGCATATTGCGTTCTGCATGAACCAGCATGCTGATAGGTTTGCGTGGCTTTGACTCCATCTTTGACCGCATGTGCACAACTCTCGTTATGCCATCACATCCAAGGTATGGCTGAGGGAGCACTGAGAGCTGGCCAACGCACCAGCTTCTAGCGCTTGAAAAGTCAATGGCCCGCCCAGCGTCCCTTCGGGCCACCAAACACAAACTAGTTTGTACGGTAGCAAACGATTTCAAAACTGACAAGTCTGTTTAACTCTCCCGTCAGCTTGACAAGCTTGCCCAAACGTTCAGAGTACTCTCGCATATGCATGCGGCTAGCAAACTAGAAGCAGTACGGCAGCACTAAGTACCGAACAAGGCATGGACAACACACAGCATGGACATACCTACATAAACAGTCCACACTCTTACCTTCAGCATTTCAGCGCTGCCCGTTCTCTCCGCAAAGCTGCCATCGAATATGTACAGCGGTGAATCGTCCACCTTCAAGCCATGGCCAGATTTGGTGTGCACATTTGTCAATGCAAGTCATGGCCAAATTTTGCGGGCACATTTCTTGATTCAAGTCACGGCCGGATTTGTGCGTACTTTTGTTGGTTCAAATCACGGCCGCGCAAGACATGCTTCTTGCTCGGATGTTTGGTCAATGGTTGCGCCATCTTCTGTTGCACTTGCGGACAATAGAGATGTACAAAGACAAAACCAACAAAAAGACACAAAACACCCACCTGTCCGTGCTCTGGGTGGTTGCAGTATTCGAGGAACCAGCGCAGCTTCAGACGCACCGCGTAACCGTCGTCATCGGAACCGACCTGATGATGCAAGAAGGGAGCAGAACAAGACAAGCTGGCAGCCACAGCAACAGGCTAAGAGCACATACAAGCAGGCAAGCCAGGCTGAAGCCAACAACAAGCAACAAGTAACAAGCAACAAGCAACTCTGTGACATAATGTGGGAATGAGGCAGGGAATTACAGGATCAAGAAAGGAGAGAAGAGCTGTTTGACCCTTGCTCTACCTTGAAACTGTGATACCCAAATCGCTTCACCAGCTTACCAGGTGTGCACTCGTTACCATCTGTCTATCTATCTCGGTCTGTCCGTCTGTCTGTCTGTCTGTCTGTCTGTCTGTCTGTCTGTCTGTCTGTCTGTCTGCCCGTCCGTCCACCTTTACTACTATCCTGTCTTACCTTGAACTTATGGTCTCCGAATCGCTCCAGCAGCTTCTCAGGTATCCATTCCTTAGCAGCTGGCCACTCGTCCGTGAGACCCGTGATGACCACAGGCAGACGCGGCCGCTCAAACCGACTAACAAACTCCTCAACAGTCAGATCCTGGACATGCATGCATGTGGCAGCACGCTGACGTGGTGACGTGTGGCGTAGAAGAACAGCATGCATATCAGCATGCAGACGTGCACAAATCAGGCATGCAATGGCACGTTGCAAGCATGGTGACCTCAGCGTGCATCACATGCAACCAGTTCTCACATGCCATACCCAGGCCCTTACATTGCCTCTGAAATGCAGGGCTCAGTTATCTTGCACGCATGGTGAGATGTGCACCCACAACCAGCTCATGTCTTGCAACGTCAAGACACTTGTACTGTCTGTTAAATGCAGGGCTCAACCACCTTGTTGCAGTGCATGACGTTGCAGATTTGCTGACTGATAATATATAACGGTTACATTACTGTCACTTCACCTTAACTGTACCCAAGCATTTTTTTTGTATCAGTTTTTGTATCAGTTTTTGTATCAGATTACCTTGCAGTGCACACGTGGTACTCGGTCCTGTAGGCCCTCAGTGCTCAGGATGTTGCTTTCAGCAAAACCACGCCTCCGCCTGATTGAAGGCACAAGAAAGATGGAATCTTATGGCCGGTGTGTGGCGTCTTGCGTCACGCCCCATCACACGAAGGTGCACTCAGATTTCAAGTAAGCTGAAGGAGGTGGTGGCAGCGTGGATAGCTGCAGGGCATGAGATGGCCCTGAGGCTTGGCTACACGGCACCTTGGCACACATGTCAGTGATACTAGAGTCAGGAAAACGGCTAGAGGGTGGAGTTGTGTCCTGTCCTGGGATGAGAGGATTCGAGCCTACCGCTACCACTACACGTACTCATGATAAGACAGCCTGTGTTGGTCCCTCTTGCATGTGAATTCGTGTGCTGTCCTGAGACAAGAGCATAAAAGCCTCCTGATACGCAGTGTAAGTGCGAGTGTGTGTACATGCATGCCAGCGGTTTCTCACCACTCTCCTCGTGTGACACTGAGTTCACTGCGGGCTGCACGCTTGGTGGCTCGGATCTTCTTGTCCCGGTACCTGCATGTCAGTCGTGATCACATACGTTAAGATCGCATGCATGCCAGTTGTAATCACATGCGTCAACAGTGCCTGCGTGCAAGTTGCAATCACATGTGTCAACAGCACATGCATGTGTGGTTAGTGCTTCCTTCCTGTAGCTTCATTCTTCACAGTCCTACCGTAACAAAGCGCTCCCAGATGTACGTCAACGACGCACACAATGATTGTCAAGGGTGTATGGCAGGTGGGCACGGGCATGCAAAGCTGATTGCACAATGAGTGCAATGGGTGCGATGGATGCGGACGGGTATGCAAATGGAGAGGCATGCAATGCTTCTGTTGCAGTTGTAATCCCGCCCTGGCATGGATGCGAGCAGAGCACACAATGCCGTTGTATTGTATTCCTTCCATGTCCTTTTTGTGCATCGTGGCGAGCAGACTTGTGATAATAAGCGGGCACGTCTCTGCATACGAGCTGCTTACATAACAGGATTACAACAACACTGCCGTGATCATGCTGCCTGGCCGACCAGACACCTCCTGCTATCATGCGACTCCATGCATGTCTGCCATGTTCCTGCAATCTTTGTGGCACCCTTCTGCCCTGTGTCTGGCATGACTTCTACAGCCTTGGAATACTCCCGCATGCCGGGGTGCATGGCACGCACCAGACTTCATCATGCTCCTCTTCGCTGACGGGCGCCGCAGCGGCTTCGAACTTTCCAGCTTGCTCCTGCGTCCCTTGGACGTCGTTTGCCAACTCAGCGCCATTTGAAGGCATCCTCTCCATGCTCTGACAGAGGACTTGCCGTTGCGCATGGCTTGCTGGCCCTGGCTGCCGACAAATCTGGTCGGGAACGGGGCACGTGATTTGGTTGAGTTGGCTGAGCTGTGCGTGCCAGCGTCCACCACACCAGCGCACCGTCAGCTAGCGCCTTACTCAGTGGTCCATAAGTTTCCTTGCCCAGCCTGTAAGGCCAGGTCTGATCTGTTACCCTAGCCTAGGGTAGGGCAGGCAGCTCACAGATAAATCTATGGCGCAGGTGTTACAAGGAGGGAGTGCACACCATGTAGCACGTTTAAAGCAAATACCAACAACTTGCGCAAATTGCAAAATTTCTCCTAGTAAAGGAGAATCTGACCGTGTCAGCAAGGGGTCGTGAGGCCCTTGTGGCCATCAATCAATTGTGGCCGCCTTGAACCAGCAGCACCAAACCAAACCTCACACGCCAGGGAGTGTACCAAGTTGTGTTTGACTGTTTGCAGGTGTTGCACGTCTTACCGCGAAAGGTCTGGAAGGTACCTTTGAAATCTGACCGCTCTCTCAAACTTCATCCTTAGATTACAGCCTGTGGTGAACAGGCCTATGGGCTACTCCAGCTTCACACTGACTGCTGGTGCAAGAGGAGCGTGGATTCTGAAGTTCGACTAATGGCCCATCGGATGGCCTTGACTCCGAAGGGCGTCGGGGGCTGACCAGTGAATGGCTGCCAATAGTTACAGAGTCCCGTAAACACGTACATTGCAAGCAACATGTAGATGGATTTCAAAAGCAATCTCACATTTGCTGCAGTGCAGAATACCGTACTGCTCCACACCAGGTTGCAAGGGGGCAACTTCTGCTATTGAATCAGGCTCGAGTGTCTGACTGCTTGGGACAGCATCTCCAGCCTGACAGAGTTTAGGCCATGACAAGCGATCTGCCTATGTCACATGAACATTAAGAGATGTAAGGGCCCTGCTCTAGGCCAGGACCAACGATCTCTCATAACTTTGTGTGCATGTTAAGAGATGGCAGGCCCCTGAACTAGGCCATGACCAGGCCACTTTAAAAAAACATCAATAATAATGTGATGCAAAAGTTGTTACTGCGGAGCAAGCATGCAAGGCCCCTGCTCTTGACCGAATGTAAGGCCCTGCTTTAGGCCATGACCAGCGATGGCTTGGCTGCACCTCCCTCCTCAGGATCCGCCCAGACCTTCCACTTGGGGGCAACAAACCGAAAGCCACAGTCCAGGCTGTCCAGGGCAGACTGCGAACAAGCACAGCGGCACGATCAACCCACGGATCAACCCACGGATCAACCCACGGATCAACCCACGGATCAACCCACGGATCAACGCTTGAAGGGCAGGCAGGCGCTTCAGTATATGCTTTGTGCGCCATGTGCCAGTGCCAGAATGCTGGTGCACGAGATCCGGTACACAAGACCAGCATGAAAACATGCACATGGCGTACGGCAAACAGCATGGCCGGGGTAAGTCAGCTAGTTACATGGCGCAGTGAAGGATGGCGCTGATGCATGGCTTTTACTGCCTGAACTGCTGTTCAGGGATGACTTATGGCCACTGATCAAAGGCGAGGACAACAACAGCACCAACAGCGGCAAGCGTGTTCGAGCACTCATGAACCTGATGGCACGTCTGGCACGTGCATGTAAACTTCTTTCAGGTGTTGTAGATGGCACAAGGTCCGAACTAGGCATTGCAACACTTGTATACTTGCTCCCTGGCCGCCCCGCAAACCCTTGCAATTGCAGGTTATCTCACAAGCCTCAACCCAGTCCCACCTTCTGCTCTTGTGATAGCTGCCAATCAAATGCCCCCTCAATGTTCTCCTTCAGATGCTCTGCCGAGCCAGACTTGGGAATGACCGGCACTCCCCGCTGCATGTTCCAGCGCAGAAGCACCTGCACGTGCATGCAGTAGACACAGGTGTCTGCGTCACAGGCTCCTCTTCATGGACAAGCATTGTTCAAGACCTGTGATGTCTGGCGTAACAATGTGACTCCAGTAGAAGGCTTTCTGATGGCACATAGACAAGCACATTGCATGTGTTTGACGCAGACTGTCGTGATGGCTTGGGGCACACAGACGAGCAGATCACAACAACGATGCCGCAGTCAATCCGAAGATCACGTGCGTTAGCCATATGCAATGCTCGAGTGCATTGGGGACCCACCTGTGCTGTTGTTTTGCCTGCCTCCTTGGCTACTTGCTGCACCACAGGGTGTGTGAGAAGCGTGCTGGCCGGCCCAACCCGCCCCTGGCCACCCAGGGGGGAGTAGGCCACGCACTGCACACCCTGTGCAACAAATAAAAGGACTTTCGTGACACAACAAGGCGGGGAGGGCAAAGATACTCGTGACGCGGTCAGGGGTTGCAGGGAACGCAGTGTAGGGACACAACAGGCGCAGAAGAAGCATTTTCGTGACACAACAAGGCGGGGAGGGCAAAGATACTCGTGACATGGTCAGGGGTTGCAGGGAACGCAGTGTAGGGACACAACAGGCGCAGAAGAAGCACTTGTGTGACACAACAAGCCAAATAACTCGTGACGCTGTCAGGGGGCTGCAGGGAACACAGTGTAGAGTCACAAAAGGTGCCTCTGCTGCTATGACCAGTGTGACAGGTACTATGACTATTGCAGTTGTGGCTGCTGTGTTGCTGTGTAGCACTGCGGCAGGGACATCATGAACTGCTATTCAAGCGCTGAACCAATCAGCGGCCACCAAGGGCCAGCTCAATTGCTGGCCAACTGGACCCACACTTGCCTTGCGGAAGCACACGCCCACTAGCTTGCGCTGCGCTAGCAGGGGGTGCAGCTCCACCTGGTTGCATGCTGGGCGGATGCGACACTGGGAGAGGAGCTGCTCAACCTACAAGCACATACGATTGTAAAGAAGCACATTGTGTAAGGTGTGTTAGTCACTGTGTGGGTAGTTTATTAATGTGTGTATTAGGCAAGTGAGGCAAGTCTCTGTTACTGTATTACACTGGACAATGTAATGGTAGCCGCACGAAGTGCACATCTGTGCGCCTGGCTCGCGTGTACTACATCCAGGCCCTTTCCAAACAATTCAACTTCATTCAACTTTGTTTGCTACTGTATGCGACTGCTGGACTGCTACTCCCAAGATGCTTTCTGCATCTGCCTTGCATCCTCCTGGCCTTGTTTGTCCCACTCAACACTGGGCTTTACCTGTTTAACGCTGAAGTTGCTCACGCCAATGTTCTTGATCTTGCCTGCATCAACGAGCTCCTCTAAGACACGCCTGCATGGCAGGACCACATGGCATGACGTGACAACAGCCAGCAAGCATGGCACACCATGGCATAACACCAGGTACATATAAACACCAGACTTTGGTTGTCACAAGCACACATAAGGCGTCCGCTGAACAAGCCTCTTACCAGCTTGACAGTGCGCACATATGTATACAAGCCTCAGGTGGCTTGTCACACAGATGCCTTTGTCTGTTGCCACTTAATTGTGTAGAAGCCGTGCGTAGTCGTGTCTGACCGTCGCTCTACCCTAGTTTCCACCCATGCTCACCACGTGTCCATGATAGTGACAGTCTTGTCCTCTGTGAGCACATCGCCAGTAAAGCTCTCCTCCACCCCTGGCACCTGAGCCTCGGGCCAGTGCTGCGATAACACATCAGGCAGGTTCACAGGATGGGTAAGAAGCGGTTGTACTGCCAGCTCTACAGTAATCTCATCAGGCTTGGTGGAGGCCAGGCTCATGGTGCTTGCATTACAAAACTGGTAGGCAGCGCGGTACAGCCAGCTGTGCCCGTGGCCTGGTCAGAACTGGCCGCAGATCAGGATCAGGGTCAGTTTGCTCGTCTTCACAATGACTTGCTTTTGCACATCTCACATGTCTTATGCGGGTGGAACGTGCTTTGTGATTGATGCTGCAGCAATGCATGTCATGTGCGGAAGTGTGAGCGCGCATGGCCAGCGTGCTGATACAAGCGAAGCTATCGAATATACATATCCAGCAACGTCCACAGGTTGTTGCAGCAGGTAGTACATACCATCACATTGATATAGAAATTAATATAGTATGCTGGCGATGTTCAAGCAGGCTGTGTTCAAGCACTGACTACATTAGGACTACATGCGCAGGTGTGTTCAAGCACATCCTAAACTCTCCACGGGCTAAGCCTTACAGGTGACACGTGCGTGCGGTGTACCTTGAACACATTTTTGCTATTTTTGCTCTGATTGGTATGCTATGCGCTACATCCGGTCGAGTTCAAGCACTGACCACGAGGTAGAGGTCCAGGTACTGACAGCCCAGCTGGGATAGTGTCTTCTCAAACGAAGCCCTGCAACACACGCAACAGCACAAGCACCATTGGCAATTTCATTTTGGCCATGGCCACTCTGCACAAAGCCTGTGATTGTGGGCGGTTATAGCATAACATGATGAATTGGCTAGCCCGTGGCCCTGCTCCTCTGCAAGGGTGTCCGCCCTCAGTCAGCCAACCCTTATAACCTCTGATCTCTACTCGCCAACCTGGCAATCTCCGGTCTGCGCTCGTTCATCCACAGCTTGCTGACAATGAACAGCTCCTCGCGTCTCCCCGCAGCAATGAAGTCGGCCAGGCCTGCGCCAACCACCTCCTGGTTCTGGTAGAAGGAGGCACAGTCGATGTGGCGGTAACCCAATTCTAGGGCAGTCCTGCGGCCGGCGCAAAGCAAACGTAACAGCATGCAACGTAAGAGCATTCAACATAAAATGGTGTACTGTAAGGGCTGCAAACGGAAGACCATGCAACGTAAGACCATTGCAACGTTAGAGTCTGAAGAAATAGAAGCATGCAGCTATTGCCTGTTGCCCTTTTGTTCCCCCAAGCCCGTGCCCTTTTGTTCCTGCAAGACAAATGCTGGCTTGTCGCCACAGCATGTACTTCATGACATGTGAGGAATAGATACAGACACAAGCAAGTTCTTCGGCGACAACGGGCTTGACAAGGAAAACAGGCCATGAGAGAGTGTTTGGGCCTGCCGAAGTACTGCGCTCACTTGATGACATCTGGTGACTCAATGGCAACTGTTCCTAAACCCAGCAGCGGCATGAGTGCGCCATTTGTGCCAATGCGTGTGGTACTCGGCTGCTGCACCGTTACTGTGGATTGGCTGGCTGTGGCAGCTGCGTTGACACCATCACGAATGTAACCCCGGGGTGCTGGTCCATTCCATGTGCCTGTGCCCGCCTGCAGGCATGGTAATGTGAGCAACGAGCACAGCTGAACCTATGAGTGCTGCCATTTCAGCTGATGAGCATGTGTAGCTGCGATGGCACATGTCGGCGCTGCCGTTGTTTGCGTGGTCGCAAACGCCGGAACCGTGTCCGGCTAGATTGTTTGGGGGACTAGACGCACCGGGGCCATGGAGTCGCTTCCATGCTGGCTGCCTTGGCTGGCGTGGCCAGCGCTGTGCCCTGCGAAAACAGGCACAAAACTGCGCGTAACCTACCCGAAAGACTTCATCTCACAGCAATCACAGTCACATTACCCTGTCCGTTCAACAAGAGTTCTCATGGTCAATTGCAAGCATGCCTCCTGCACGAAGGAACTGGCCGATGAAGGCGTCTGGTGGCCCTACCTACCTGCTTCAGCCTGGCGCTTGCTGCCATAGTTCTCTGTCTGCAGAAATGAGTTGGGATGGTGCATCAGGAATGGGAATGCCTTCCCCTTCCATGCCACCTCAATGCAGCCATCATGAGACATCGTGCTGGTCCAGGCACAACGTGTGTTGGACAGGCGTGGCCGTCACAATGTGAGCGTCGAAATGTGATCAGGTTGTATCAATCTATTCACGTCGCAGAAGTATCAGGTAATCGCTGACCATCACTGCCGCCCGAGGACCGGTGCCACGCCATCACTTTTGGTCAACCATCACAACCGACAACGTGGACCGGCTTTCGCCGGCACACACACAAAATCAGCCTCGGCTGGCCTGCAGATGTTACGGTATCAATCGCAATACCAACCACTTGGCCCATGTTGCTTTCAGCAACAAGCGTCATCTGAACCCTGTGACGACAGCAGGCACAGCACACAAACTTGCAAACTGTGCTTGTCCTGCGATTGCCCCGAGCATTGGAAGGCAGCAGGAAGAGCCTGAAAGCACCAATGCGTGTGTCGAGGCAAGCTCCGAGGCACAGCACGCGTTAGCGTCTTTGGACCGTGCAGCGCTGCAGCAATGGACGGGCACACGGTACAGACCGCCCTCCAACAACTTCTTGACGAGCAGTGAGTGTCGTCATTTGCATCTGCTGACAGCATCCGGGTGGCAGAGGTCTGTGCAAGCCGGCCATTCATGACACAGTGGTTCGTCTTGGATACAGTGCGAGGCGAGAACACGACTACATGCGAGAGATTGTGGAGCTGCGATGCCAAGTGGACTTGCTGATGCATGACCTCGAGGTCCTTCAGAACATGAATGTGAGGCAAAGACAGCCAGACCTGCACTGGAGGCAGGCCACATGCGGCCGTGTATTTCTGATCCTTGGAGCAACATGCACTACTTGCAGCAGCTTGTGGCCCCGAGCAACGTGTTCAGCTGTGCCAAAGCCTTGATTTGCATCTGCAGGCACATGCTGCAGCTCAGCCAGCAGAGGCGCTGCAGGCAGCTGCCCAGACCATGCAAACAGGTGACTTGACACCGAACCTTGGATGCATGCACAGCTACCAGTGAACATACTGAGCAGCTGATTAGACATGCCTGTGTTAGACCAGGAGAGCCACCAAGGTGTAAGCTGTGCTATTCCTCGCTCACAGGCGAAGCTCTTGTGGACAAGCAGCCGGCAACAACACAGGGTCAAGACGATGACAAGACCCAGATGTACCGGACCAAATACTACAAGTATGTGCCAACATGCACATGCATCCATGTGTTGTCAACATGACGACGTGTCTGCTGTGCTGTAACATGGAGAGTGCTCAACCAGGTGTCAGCGGATGCATGCTTGCTCTGCCTGTGCAGCTGCACACGTCCCGTTGTGCTTGTGCAACCGCATGCATCTGAGCCATCGTGGTGATAACATTGATGTGACGGGCATCATGCAGACATGTGTACAAAATGTGATGCGCAAACTGCAGGTACAAGCTTTTGTATCTAGGCCAGGCTTCTCTGTGCAGCCGCTGCGCTCAGCCGCTCTCACCACCCCACACCCGCCTGGCTCCCCATTGCAATGCCAGCCTGCCTCAAACACCCGCATCCGTCAGTCCCCACATGGAAGTGCTTCCAGGCACTCCAGATGCCAGCCCAGACCAGCCCAAGGCTGACCATGCCAACGCAATGGTAGCTGCAGCTACTCCGCAACAAGCAGAGGGTGCTGCTCCTCAGCCTGGGCGCAACATTCCAGAACATCACCCTGCAGTATCGCCACAAGGGCCGGCCGTGCATGGCCATGCAATGGTGGTTCGCAGCAGTGGAGGCTCCCGGCCCAACGGTGGGCTGCAAGGAGTGGTCTTGTACAGCCCTACTAGAGTACGAATGTCATGTGAGAAGCCAGCACAGCAACAGCTACAGTGCGAGAGCCAGCCAACAGATGCTGCCTTTCTGTGGTGCATCCCAGAAACGCTGCTGCCTGGCTTTGCTGGCGAGGCTGAACACTACATGGGGCTGAATGCATTGCAGCACAACCTCCATCAAGTGCACCCTGCAGGGCCTGCACCCAGTCTTGCAAAGCAGGCACATGAAGTGAACTGTCCAGTCATGCCTGCTAACACAGAGCGGTCAGTTGTTGATGGCTGTGCAACAATACAGACAAGGCATCAGGCACCAGCTATGTGTTCTGAGCAGCTGCCAGGCCAGCAGGAACAGGGCAGCAGTCCAGGCCAGGTGCCAAGGGCAGCTGACGGTGGTGTCATGCAGCGCAGCAGGGATGTGAGGCGCGCAATACAGGAGGCCGGCAATGTGCAGCAGCCGCGTTGTGCATGGTGGAAGAATGCATTGCAACCGCCTTGTGAAGGGATACCAGAGTTGGCTGGGCAGCAGACACCTGGTGCATTGCCAAGGCAGGCCCCTGGCGCATTGCCTACAGAAGCCTGTCAGGCACCTGTTGGGTTGGCAGCAGAGCAGCCTTGCCAAGAACCTGGCGCAGTAGGGCTGGAGCAGGTCAACATGCAGGTTGTTGGTGTCATGGAGCCGCAGGCAGAGGACAGGAGCACACACATGTCGGTGCAGCAGCCAGAGCAGGACACTATCAGCACACCACGGCTGTCTCCAACCGGCCATCCGGCCCCTGCAATCATCTTCATAGACCTTAGCCCATCCCCGTCACGGGCCCACAGGGGCGGAGGCGTGCCTGATGGTGCACGTATGTGCGTTGCACAGGCCACGGCAATTGACGCAATTGGCGGTGTGGTGATGGATGCCTTGGTGCAGGTGTCACACCAGATAGGCCAAGGCAATGGCTCAGCAAATGGCCTGCCAGCAGCGCACCCCGGCATAGCAGCGGCACATGTGTCAGCTGTGCCTGTGAAGGCGGTATCTGGGCCGGCAATGTCAGCACCAGCGGCATCTGCTGCAGAGGCAAAACCTACCACATTGACTGGACCTGCTGCTGCTGCTGCTGTGAACCTGAAAGCGCCAGTTGACGAGCATCAAGAAAAGCAATGGAAGCAGCAACAGCAGCCACACACGCTGACAGGGCAGGGGCAACAGCATCAGGAGGGGAAAGACCAGCAGCAAGAGCAGCAGCGCCAGCACTCTGGTCAGCATTCCCATCCCATGCAGGCAGCAGCCCATACTGATAAAGCTGTCAACGTGCAGGCGTGTCCGCAGCCACAACAACCGCCTGACAAGTTGCAAAAGGAGGACCAGAGACAGCAGCAGCACAAGCTGGAACAACACGGGGTTCCCAAGCAGCAGAAAAACAAGCAGCAGCAGGAGGCTATCAGACAGCGGCGACTCCAGCAACAGCAGGATGTTAGTGAAAACATTGAGAAAACTGTCGGACAGCCGCATCAGCCGCACCTGCAGCCTCAAAACCAGCAGCAGCAGCAGCAGCAAACCATGCAGCGGGTATTGCCTTCAGCGTTAGCAGCAGCACCACCACATAAGAGCAGCTCCCCAGTGCGGCCCAAGTGTGGTGGCAGCAGTGTGTGGACCTCCAAAGAACAGCCATCCAAAAGCCAGGCCTGCAGAGGCATGTTGCCTGGTGAAGTTCAGCTGCAGGCATCCATACTCAAGTACAAGGGCTATGGGAAAACAAAGCAAGTGCCAGCCACTGCGGCTCCTGATGGGCAGAGCGATCAGCAGGCCAGCAAGCGAGCACGGCTTCACATGTGGCAGGCAGGAAACGTCCGGGCAGCAGCACCCAGCCAGCATGCAGCTGACAGCGGCACAGTCACAGCTGCTGTGGCACCAGTGACGGTGAATGGTTTGGCTGCTCATAGACAACATGCAGCAGCTCATGGCACCATGTCAGCAGCAGCAACTGATGGTCACACAGCTGTGTCTGTTGACACGGACTTGGAAGTGCCAGCTGTGACACATGCCAGGCCGTCAACAGCACCAACTGTCAGCCCAGTTCCCGCCTCAAGCGCCAAACGGGTGGCAAGGGCGAAGGTCAGCCCTGGCGGTCCGTCTAAAGTGGCACGGTCTGCTCCGCAGGAAGCAGCTGCCGCTCCAGCTCCTGCTGCTCCAGCACCAGCTGAGCAGCAGCGCAGCAGCAGCTTGCCTCCACCCGGGTTTCAACGCCGGCGAAGGGCGGAAGTCCAGACAGACGACCTATCTGCTGTGCCCGTCCCTGCAACAACACGTCTGCCTTATTCCACTACTGTCGCTCAACCCGCAGAACAGCCACTCAACACAGTTGCTTCACGCCAGCCAGGCGGTCAGGCAGTCCCTGCACCGGCACCCATAATTGCGTGTGTGGTGCAGCGGCCACATGCCATCGAAAAGGGCACCAGTGGGGCATTGGGAGCAGCGGGAGGCCTGGCGGCTGGACAGCAGGGGTTCATGGATGAAGGAGGTGCTCGTGAGGTCAAATACACAGGTGAGAGAAAAGACAGACAAGCAATGATGATCAGTAGTGATCATCATTACATGGTACGCAGAGGCTTCATTCATGAACACCCTAGCAGGTGGTCATACGCTGCTGCTATCCTGGTCCATGCACTCTGTTGATTGAACAATGGCAGCCACGCAATCTTCGCACATCTGCCTGCCAGGAGATATATGCAGTCGCTGCACAATGCACATCAGTGAGTGTTTTGTTTGACCTTTCAACTGCTTATTTGCTGGCTGCTCATGCAGAGGTTGTGCGGGGCAAAGCACGTGAAAACCTTCAGGGATACGCATGCCAACAGTGTCGGGAATTCTACGAAGCAATGGCATCATGGAAACGCCCTGACGCTGCAGCAGAGCTGCGACCGCACTGCGGCCACGCGCCCCCGACAGGCGGTAATACATCAGCACCTACGGCCGCGGCCCCCGGGACAGCCGAAACAACGGCGATGAATGGGACGGGCGCTTCTGCGGCTCAGGCGCTGCTCATTCAGGACAACTCCCGGCACAGGGCGCGGTGGGTACCCCCCCCTAGCACGCCAGATGGCTTCTGGAGCCTCACATTTCCGGAGCCGCAGGCCGCTACCTCCCCTATGTGATCAACGTAATGTGCGATTAACACCATCAGTGATTATATAAATTGTATGATTTGAGCTCTGAAGTGGCTTCGTGTCATGCCACATAGAAGCATAGACTTGCGTTGTCACCGGGCATTTCAATACGGACATCATTTGTTTGAGACTGGTACAGACAATTCACCGTCAGCGGATATTCTTGGCATGCCTGTGCTAAATACACATGTACACCTTGTTCTCTGATGTACACCTTGAGCAGTGCTAAACCTGCAGTGCGGTTTTCATTGGATTTGCATGCTATGCAAAAAGTGGTATTGATTCATTGCTCATGACCATTGCTGGTATACCAGATATCGTCTGGCATCCTGAGCATTCATTCGGGATCCATGCATGAAAAGATGCACTCCATGTTGTCCATGTTGTTAACGTTTGCACTCGTACTACGTGACAAGTACGAGCGCTAGAGGTGCCAGTCCTGAGAATGTGGGCGAGCACAAATGTATAGAGAGAATATCAATGTTCAGGCAGTGAGAAACTGGTGAAATCAAGCAGGCTGGTATGAAAGCGCTTGTTACATTGGTTGCTGGTATAATTGCCCACACTGGCAGAGTGATGCAATGATTGCCCAACACGCCAGTGTCCCTGTGTTTTCATCCTTCAAGACTCATCCTCATGTTATTTGTCTGGGCATGGGTATGAACAGTCAAAGCTAGGCGGCACTACTACGTGGCATGTGGAACGTGCTTTTTGATTGATGCTAGAATGCTTTGTGATTGATGCTAGATTGGGCATGCCACAAGATAAAAATCAGTCATGCGACGCCGCACCCAAGATCTTTGAAGTGCTAGTGTCCACTTGATGTCCCTCAGTCCAGTAAGGACTGTCAGACAGTGCGTTGCACAAGCTGCTAGGCCATCAAAGGCGGCACCTTAAGTAGGAGTAACAACCATGCATTATCAGCAAGATAATGAATTGTCCAACAAAACAGTCTTCCAAGGGTCTTGCATACCTCCACAGCAGTCTCGACAGGCCAGGGATTGAGTTCATATGCTGCGGAAGTCATCTGATGTGCAAGCATGAGTAGCATGATGTCTGGGATTGACCATCTTTCAAATGGAGCTCTGCCTCTACCGGATAGCATGGTGAAATGAGGAGCAGCCGCAAAATGTGGCACTGATTGAAGCACTGGATGGGCTGTCACACTCTTGCCCCGAGACGCTGAAAAGGGCTGACGACCAGTTCCCAGATAGCATCCAGCGCGCCCTGGTAACCATTACCAATGCGTGCATGCACATGGTGCTGCAAGAGCACCAAACTGAGCTCCATGCTGCTGCTGCCTCTGCACATGAACTTTGTGAATAAGCGAGCCGCTGCCCTGGTGTCATTTCCCCCACTCAGCAGTGTTTGAAGGCCACAGCCACTGCGGGCACCTTGAGTTTCGCAACATCACCAGTGCATGAACTGCTGCAGGCTGGGTGTCATGTAAACTGTGTCACTATGCATGGTATTGCCTGTCCATCTCCTCCTCATCATAGTCTTCCTCCTCCTCTTCCCCGTCCGCATGCACCCCTTCCAAGTCCTCGTGAATGGTCCGGTGACCGCCGTTTCTCTGGGATCGCCTGCGGGGCTGCCGGCCGGTGTCCAGCGGGCCGTCGCCTGCGTAACAGAACATTCCAACGGCGTTAACTGTTGACGGGGCCATATGCTAGATCTGGAGCAATGCTCATGTGAGCTGAAGTACGGCATGAAGCACAGTCGCAGTTCCTCAGAAGAGCAATTGTGAGCTGTCTATGCCAGACAGTGAGGGGGCGATAGGTAGGGAAGCGCCAGCAAGCATGTTACTCAGATCATAGCTGTGCTTTACGAGTAGACAAATCCCCAAGATTGTTCGATTCGCGTGTTTGTTGTCGTGGTAAGGGTAGGCTGGGCCAGTGCCCATCCCCATGGCAGCCTTTTCTGCACATTCTGATACTAAGCAGCATCAATCCAAGATAACATTACACGTAACCCTGATGTGACATGTGAGCCACCTCACCTGGCATGTAGATGAAGCTGGGCCTGTGTGACAGGGTGTTGCTGGTGGGCAGTAGGTCGATAAAGCTAGCGTTCCATGAGGACATGTCATGTGTCAGGGCAGGGGCCAGGGGGCTGGGGAACACCTGCATGTGCACCAATACACACTTGCACAGGGTGAGGCAGGCCGTACATTGCAATATGATGCCAGGTCATGCAGACAGCCATCAGTCGACCACCCGGTTGCACACAGAGTGCCGGCAAACCTGGTTGAGCAAACCCTACGCGGTGTGGCAGCCCAGCCAGCTCCATCCCTACCTGTTGCTGCATGTTAATGCTTGTTGTGCAGTGTGGCAGCACTTACAATCACTGGCAATAGTTCAGCATTCAACAAACAGCAAACTTTGTAAACGAACAAACAAACAAACAAATAAACAAACACTAGCAAGCTAGCATAGGCATGCACGTAACTTGGCTCCATCCCCACCTGTTTCTTCATGAAGTCCAGAAAGCGCTGTGCATATAAGCCAGGCGGTGCAACACTGATGGCATAGCCGTCGTGCACTGACTGCTTAACCTTGCGCTCAAGCCGCTTGCGCATGTTCCACTCCTGAAGGCCAGGCAGCAAATACAAATAACTTGTCAACCCAGTAAAATGTGAAAGGCCGTTATGATTGCGAGGGCAAAGCCCTTGTCTTCCTGCGATCCCCTAGCATGAAGTGAAAGATTCATGCAAAATGGTCTGCTGGCATGGTCCACTTTTGAGGGCCAAGAAACAGTACAGAGGAAATTGACCAGGTAACTGGGTGGGAGGCAAATATGATGCGAGGTGAGCATGCCATTCCTGAGCATGAGCCGGCAAATTTGAGCTAGAATCTCAAAGTGCATGGCCTAATCATACCTTGCCTTTACCTCGAGCATCGGCTAGAGAAAAGAATTGCCATGCTCACGATTGAGTGCTGGACACGGCTGTCCTGTATTGTGTACTGCAAATGCGCTGTGGCTCGTTCCAAGTTATTGAAGTCTTTTTGCCCCTCTCACACATGTCTGCACGTGACCTCACACACACGTGCACGTGATGCCAGAAACGTGTGCACATGTGACACACACCTGCAGAATGTCAATGATGCCCAGGCAAAGCCAAACCTCTTCCTCCCCTGCTTCTAACACCGGTGATGATACATCGGCTGTCCCATTAGCCATGACCTGAGCCGCCCCCGTGCCATTGGCATTGTCCAAGGGGCCAGTGACGCCTGCTGCTGATGGTGGGGTGCTGCCTGCTGCTGTTGCTGTTGTCTGTCTGCCTTGGGGCGCGGCTGCATGGGCACCAGCTGCCTGTGCCGGCTCCTGCACATGCACCTTCATTAGTACCATGATTAGTGAATGATACCAGGACAAGACAGGCCGTGACCTATGTAGTATGGGGGTTCAAATCTTTCAAGCTGATGACAACAAGCTGATGGTTTTCAAATCTTACAAGCTGATGACGCCCTGTGCGCCACTGGCACCAATGAGCAGTTGACATGCGTCCTGCGTCGCCGAGCCGCAGCCTAGTCTTATACACCCAGGCGGTTTCCACCCTCACTTGTATCTGTTGGTGTGCCATGCATACCACATGCAAGATCTACACACAATCAAGCGTATCAAGCGTTCTTCTACTTCACCCTGCCATAAAAATCCCGCAGACTCCGCTTACGTGGTCTTTCTTGTGTTGCGGCATAGTGACAGGGCCCGGCGCAGGGGGGTGTTGTTGCTGGTACAGGGAGAGCATCTGGCTTGCGGGAGACTGCCGGTGAACGGCCACGGCCGGCACGTTGAATCCCAGGGACATGCGGGCAAAGGTGGCGGGCGTGGGCTGCAGGAGCGGCAGACCCCCATAGGTTGCTGCTATGGAGGTTTGGGAGCCGTGCTTAACCAGCTGTGCGGCGCAGGGGGCGATGAGGGAAGCGTCCCGGGTGGTGCCATTGGCCTGCAGATTTGCAATGGCATGTAGAAAGCCATTGATGAGGGGTTTGGGAGCCCATTAGATGAGGGGTTTGGGACCCCATTAGATGAGGGATTTGGGAGCCGGGTTTGATTAGCCGACCGCTGAGGGGGTGAAAACAGAGGCATCACAGGTGGTGCCATTGGCCTGTGGGCTAGGGTGACTGGTGCATGTGCGTGACTGCGTGTATTTCAACATGCGCAAACGTGTGTGTGTGTGTGTGTGTGTGGGGGGGGGGGGGGCGCATGGCCATGCACTGGCCTTCGGGCGAGTGTCAGGTGGCAATCAGGCTTCATGGACATGTGCCATGGGTGCTTCAAATCGCTGACTGTGAAGTGGCAGCGTAGCTGAGTCTGTGGCGACAGGGTGGGTGCAAGACGGTGACATCTGGCTTCCAGCCAGAGCTATTTGACATCTCGTGGTAACGGTCATCTTGAGCAGCAGGTATGATCGTGCGAGGTGTCCGTTCTTGTAAGCCAAATGACCCTGTCCATACTGCCTGATTCTACTAAGCAATGAAACCAAACTACTGAACTTTTGCAACAAGACAGTGGGCGTAACAGGCACGGACCCTACCAAACCCTAGTGCATCTACCACATGCATACCGTTTTCTCCTGCCCAGACGTGTCAAAAACATTTCGTGTGTTGGTCTCTCGCCCAGTTTGTGATGGGTCTTGTTCGTCGGCTTTTTCTGTGAGTTTTACTTGTTGTGAAGGAGAAGGGCGGTTTCCTCACCCTAGGGCTCTCTCCCGTTTCCTCCTGCCCCGACGTGTCTCCCTCCGCTGACTCGTAGGTGTCCCCATCCACCACATCGAAGGAACCCACTATGGCGCCCATAAGGGAGGGAACCTGCACAGACACAGGAGGCAGAAAGGCAGCATACTCAGACGTACAAAGTGTCAATGAGGTTACTCGAGCCGATTCATGAAGGCGCCTCCTGGTAGTGAGATGGATCAGGATCGGCCTGTATGGTAGCCCTGGTTCATTCGAAGTCAATTCGTGTTCTGACAACTCAAGTTGAACAATCCAAATGACAGGGACTTCTGCATGCAGTTGAGTTGAATGAAGGTGAAGCGCCCAGTCATTGTGCAAGGCATGGTAGGTACAAGTAAACTCTGCCCTTGTCCTGCACCTTAGATCCCTTCAGCGCTGTCCCCACCTTCATCATGTCCATCCCAGCAGCCTCATAGTAGCTCAAGGAGGCTTGAAGGCGAAGTTACAACCAGCCCTTGATTCTGCCCTTACCTTCATCATGTCTGCCAATCGTTCCACAATGCGTTGGTTGGAGCGGGCATCCCCGGCAGGTGCTAGGGTCAGGCAGGGCGGGGCGGTGCCGGTAGAAATGCTCGGTGCCCCGCCTACGGATGGACGGGCCATGCACATAATCAGTAACTGATAACAATCAATATAAGTCATCGATCGGTGTGAGCTCTGACAGGACGTT